>VWYK01071345.1:56618-72037 GCA_013399775.1 Semnornis frantzii | reverse complement strand
GCGGGCCGGGCTCCCCGGGGGAGGCACCGGAAGGCGCCCGGCGCTGATTCATTGCAATAAATTGTTCCCGGCGCAGTGAGGCTCGGTCATCGCCTCCCGAGCAGGAGCCGGAGCAGGAGCCGGAGCCGGAGCAGGAGCCAGGAGCCAGGAGCCAGGGTCGCAGCCGGGGAGAGAGGATGAAGATGCAAGCCGAGGTGATCCGCGAAGGCGAGCTGGAGAAACGGAGCGACAGCCTTTTCCAGCTGTGGAAGAAGAAGCTGGTGGTGCTGACCAAGGACAGCCTTAGCCTTTTCCCCGACGGGCATAAGCGGACCAAGGGCAAGGAGCTGGGCTTCGGCTCCATCCTCAAGGTGGACTGCGTGGAGCGCACGGGCAAGTACATCTACTTCACCATTGTCACCAAGGACCGCAAGGAGATTGACTTTCGGTGCCCGGACCAGAGCTGCTGGAACGCCTCCATCACCATGGCCCTCATCGACTTCCAGAACAAACGGGCCATCCAGGACTTCAAGAGTCGCCAGGAGCTGGAGCAGGCGGCGGGGGCCCAGGAGCGGCGGCTGGCCCGGGCACCCTGAGCCGCCCCCAGCCCGGCCCGGCCCGGCCTGGCCCAGGTGAGCTCCACCGCTGCTCTGTGCTCCCCGCACCCTTGCCCTGTCTTATTCCTCGTTCTTTTACTATTATTTTTCATTTCCTCCCCACCCCCTCCTACTTTGGCAAACTGGACGGGGGCTAGGGCTCCCCCCGCATCTCTCACCCCCGGGATTTGTCCGGGAACCCCTCCCCAGCCCCACTGTGTGTGCCCCTCTCCTCCGGCTTGCTGGAGTGCCCATCCGCACCTCCAAATTGGTCCAGGCTGCCCTTCAGCTGGAAAAAGCACCGACTTTTGGGGCTTGCTCCCCCTTCCCTGTGCCTCCCTGGGAATTCCTGGTAGGAGCCAGGCTCATACCAGCTGCTGAGAGGTCCGGCTGTTGGGAGGGAAGATAAGAAATGGCACTTTGTGCTTTCTTATAGAATTCGCTTTTAATATCAGAAAAAAAAAAAACAACCACAAACAAAAACCAAAAAACTGAACACTTACCCTGGCTTTAATCCACCCCCCCACCCCCACCTGCTCTGCTGTTCTTTTAACTAACCTGCTTTCTCTTGCTGCCTTTAGAGCATGCCACTGGATGATAAACCAGATCAAGTGTCTTGGACTGAAATGGGACAGGGTACCAATGAAGGAAAGCGAAGAAGAGAGCTGGAAGCAGCTTGGTTTTCTCCAAACCCGTTGAGGCTGCAGAGCAAAGAGCCCTGAGCTTTGCTTGAGATGCATTTACAGAAAAACCAAAGACTTTTGTAAAGGACTTCTAAGTGAAGCGTCCATGTGCCTGGAATGGCACCGCTTCGCTGACCATTATCTTCTATTTATGAGGCGTGAGGAAGATTCCACACTGACTGGTGGTGTTAAACACGGTTTAAATTATTTGTAGTATCTATATTTGTATTTATTTTGAGGAATGTCTTTCAGCAGTTACTGGTCTTAATATTGCTTTTGCATTAATATGTCCATTCCAAATAAATTACTTGAAATGTTCGGTTTTTTATTACTGTACTCTGAGCTGCAGTAACTTTTGTTGGCGCAGGTTCGTGAAGCGGTGTAGTGGCTTAAAGTGGGCAAGGTCAGCTTTTTGGTGCCCTGTATCGGGCAGTGGGAGGTGGGGAAAGCCCACATAACTGATTTGGGTTTGACCTTAAATCTCAACCAGGGAGGGAAAGTGCGTTGCGGTCCAGCTCTGGACAGAAGTGGAACTAAGGAAGCCTACCACAGCTTGGGTAGGTGCTGGTTTTAAATGCTTTCCTATATAATCGAGTCATGGCAGCTACAGAAGGCACAAGAACTCCCTGCAACAGTAAAACGCTGCTGTTTGCTAACATCCTCTGCCCTTCCCCCAGCCCCTGTAGCTTAATGCTCTGCTAAGGTAAAAAATTGGATTCTTGATTTCGGACTAACACTGTGGTGATGCTCCATGAGACCTCTCAGCTTTGCATCACAGCGAGCTGAACTTCTCGCTCTCACCTCTGCAGTCTCTAGACCAAGTTAAATTTCTGCAGGCTAACTGGGAAGAATAGAGATGGTCTTTTTTCCTGCAGTGCCTGGACCAAGAAGCTTGGAGAAAAAAACAGCTTTTTTTTTTTTTTTTTTTAATTTTAATAGAAGTGCTGATGTCTTATCTTGGGAGGCTTGATTATCACTAACTAGCTTGGGCTTCCTCAGGAGCATGTGTCTCAGCTCTGGCAGTCAGGACTATGAGCTTAGCAGGCAAAGTACTCACTACTTATGCTCCAGATGTGGCAATTTTGATCACGCAATTTCCCCTTCCCAATATCAGTGCAACTCTTGCAGGAGACTTTGTACTAGAGGAAGTTGCTAAGTAGATAATTGCATGCAGGGTGTAGTAGAAGCAAGAGAGACTCAGCAGAGGGAAATGAAAGAAAATCTGAAGGAAAGGTTGGCCCCATTTCTGGAAGCAGGAGGGAGAGGCTAGTATTGCTGCATGCTACATCAGGGTTCTGCACGCATCCTCCCTGCATGCCGCTGGCAGCTGTGCGGCCACCCGCTGTGCTCGTGCAGAGGCAGAGCTCTACATGATCGAGCTGGGGATGTAGCAAACCTCTGGCCACAATCATCTAGCACCAGAATGGCAGAGATGCATTTAAGGCAGCAAAATGACATTTCAAAGCAGATGTAATTTACTCCAATTTTCCTTGGTATTGTTGCAGGGGATGTGTGTGAAATAAAAGGCCAAACCAGAGCAGAGGCAGTGACTCCTAATCCCCTTGATTTCAGTGAATCCAAACAAGAATGCTGGCAGCTGAGGAGATGAAGCTACGGTTTGTAGTGACAGCCACTGCTGCAGGAGAAACTGGATAGCTCCTAGGGTCCCATGCCGCCAGTTGCTCCAGCACAACAGCTCCAAGACTTCAGCAAAGCCATCTGTCCCTTACTCTAGGTGCAAAGGTTGACAAAATGTAAGCTATTGTTCAAGTGGTTTTATTCCAGGTTCATAGAATCAAATAAGACGCACAGACATCTTTGTATCTATGGGAAAAGTGAAGGGGCTACTCTCTTGCAATTATTTTACTGGCTTTTTGTCTCATCCAGTGGGACTTTACTTTTTAAGAGGTAAACAAACAAACCTACATTAACAATTAGCTGTAAATAGCCAAAGGAGGAGACTCCAAACTCTTTGTATAAAACTCCACCGATGGTGGGGCCAACAGTCCGGGTCAAGGGCTGCACTGAGGCACAAATTCCAAGCATGGTACCTAAGAGAGATGGCAGACACACAGATATCAGAGTGAGAACAAGTCTTGGGTTGGAAAAGAGGAGAAGGCCATATGAAATCCCATTTCTTCCTGATGGTGTTCCTCTGCAGCGGCAGCAAATCACTACAAATTATCTCTTGGATTAATTTCTAGGGATCCAATTAGGGTTTGTTAAGGCTAAGGACCCCTGGAGGCATGGGGACTAGTTTCCACCACGAGCCAGCTCAGCTCTTCACTGAACAGTCCAGATGACCGTAACACTGCCAAAAGGCAAGCTTGTGCTCACTGCTGCCTTCACCAGGGGCCAAGGATGCCTTTGGTCCCAGAAGATGCTTCTGAACATCTCACCTAGCAGGGCTGGTAACTACTGCACAGGGTAAGGGCTGGTGAGGCAATTTCTAGGGACACGCTTGAGACTTCCAAGCAACCCACACAGATGCTGCCAGTATCACAATTATACAGGAGGGCCCTGTTCCACCCACGATGGCAGTGCCATTTTGTTCTCTAGTGTGGGACAGAGGAGCAGCTCTTGAGGGCTTAGCAGGAGTGAGAGGCCTAGGTCTAACCAGGTGTTTAAGAATAAATAAATAAAACCACAGATAAAGCCGGAACCCCCCTTGAGATACTGCCCCCCTCCCCTTCGCAAAAAGAACGGATATTTCAATTTGGATGGAAATGTGAGCCCTTTGCCCAGTCGAGCAGGTTCCCATTCCAGCAGCTCTCCCATTTGCATCACTAACAGGAACCTGGTGCATGGGGAACCACCTACAGTTTGGCATAGGCATTTTTTTTTCATGTGCAGAGAGCTGACCAGGATGTCCCACAGGACACGAAGTGCCCTCACACATCCAGCACGCTTTTTACTATGTACTCTTCATGCAGGGCAGTTGTCATACTCAGACCAGCAGAAGTACCAGCCAGAAAATCATTAGCTCCCAACACTGGGAGAAAGGGCAAGTTGGCAGGGTATAGAAGAAGCTTGTGTCCTGCTCTGAAATGATATTTGTTATATATATATATATATATATATATATATTTTAGCATCACTGCTATTATTTGGGCTGTTGGCATCGATTTTCTGCCAAGAAAGGTGCTGAGGCATTGTTGCTGTGCAAGGCCACCAGCATCTGGGAAGGATGAGGAGGATGCTGTCCTGTGTGCATGCAGAGGAGGAGCTGTAGATGTGGGCAGCCATGGGGAAATGATGCCCAGCTCCTTGAGAGAAGAGGCAGCCAGGTGCTCATGTAACGCCAGGCAGCGACTGTTGGGCTTTTAGCAGCATGCTTAAAATACTTGTGCAATGAGCCCCAGCCGAGGGCGTAGCCATGCAGAGAGGGAAATCTCCCGGGAAGCGCCGCTGAGCGCTCCTCCCGCGCATGGGAACACAAAGGCGATGGGTGGGACCTCGCCTTGACCCTTTGCCAATGGGAACCATCCCACAACCACCAAACTTTCTGGGCAGGTTTTGCAATTATTTTTTTCCCTCTAGGTATTTGAATTAAACTAATTACTACATATCATTGCCAAACTGGCTGTTATAATTGAGGAGGCACTTTTTTTCCCCCTTTCCTTTTTTTTTTTTTTTTTTTAAATGAGCAAAAAATCTATGCTCCTGAAAGGCCAGGCTCTCCCTCTTGCACTTCTCCAACATGTTGCTGAGAATGATAATTTCTGTCTAATGGACTTAAACTAGATCCCTCGTGTCAGACGCCCTCGAACTTTGGGACGTTGTAAATCCTGGCTCTGCAGTGTGGCCCTGCACATGTGATGGATCTCATTTAAGGCAAGACCTTTAAGTGGGACAAGTCACCATGTCAGCAGAAAAATCCCTGCATCACTTTGAGCAGCTCTGCCGACACACATGCTCACCTTCATCACAGCTAGCCCACTTTCTGCACCTTCCCTGCCCTTTTTTTTTCCTTCCTCCCCAGTTTTTTTTTCTCTTTTTCTTATATCTAGCACAACTTGGTCCAACAGGAAGCTCACCTTCCCCTTCTGCCCCAGTCCTCCTCTCCTCCTGCAGGTTTCAGGGTTGGGTGCTGGCAGCTCCCCAAATTGGGAGGCTCTGTCCCTCCTCCCACCCCGTGCTGTGCTGGGTGCCCTGGCTTGCCCTCCTTTCCAGCTCACATCCTGTTGCCACGCTCAGATGATGGTGCTGGCCCAGACCAGCCACACATCTGTGGGGCAGTTGTGGGGCCTGATTTAATGACTATGTCATCCGGCAAAGACTGAGTAAAGCTGGAGGGTTCCATGCACCAAGCCCTGCCTGGCTGTAACCTCTCCTCTAAGGTTTTGTGTCTGATGTGCTCTGAGCAGAAACAAGACTTCCATTCTCAGAGAGGGACCAGGGTTGACAAGAGATGCTTGTGCAGATGCAAGCCTCTGTGGGGTCGGGGCTGTCCTCCCACCAGCTCACGCCCCCAGCTGAGCAGCACATGCGCATGGAACAGAATTTTCCCTTCCTGCCTTTGAAGATGAGGGAAAAGAAAAATCAAAGGGAAAAGAATGAAATCATTTCCGCTATATTAGCTGCAGTGTAAAGCCCCAGCCACAAGCAAAGCCTGAGCGGCAAATTCATTAGCCTCAGAAGGCTCGGTCCTGAAAGCAGGATGATGGGTGGAAGGGATGGTGTCATCCAGTGTCCCACTGTTCCCTTTCTGAGACACCTATTAAAAAGGCACTGATGGGTGACTCAGTGTCTAGCAAGGGCGGACAGGTTATTTTCCTGCAACGCCCCATCCGTTCCAGCCCTGAGATGAGATGGACACCTGAGCTCTGCCCAAACTCCAGCTCCTCAGAAAGCTTCTCTCTGGCCCAAAGAACAATCTCCGTGGGCTTTACTGGTCCCAGGAATGGCAAAAGGCAGCAGCAAGGCTCAAAAGCAGTGTTTCCAAAGACAAATCCTCAATGCGTGTCTTCCTTGCACTAACTACAAGCTGTTGCAAGCTAGCTCTCGGGTTTCTGATGCAGGGCTAGAGAGGCATTTTCATAAAGACAGGTTTCCACGCTCTCAGAAAAGCAGGCATTTCTCACGTGCCACCAAAATGTTCTCCTGCAGAGCCTGTCTCAGGCTGGCATAGGAAAGAGCAGCCTTTTAGCTGCTGTACGGGTGGAGCAGCCTCTGCGGGTGCCACCCACGGTCAGAGCCGATGGCAGGCACTCGAATAGCCGCGTTCCCCTGCGCGACGCCCACGCCGCCACTGGTGCAGCTGCTGTGGGAGGCAGCTCGTCTGCTCTGCAGCGTCAGGAATTCCTGCCTTCACCCAGGCCTGGCTGCATCCACAACAACACAAACCCAGCAGATGACTGCCCTCGGAAACATTGCAAGGCCAAGGCACGGTTTGAAAAGCGAGAGCCAGGGAGGCACAAGAGAGACAAGGTTTTCTCTCTAGGATCATCATCCTCTGTGCCAGCAGCTTCCCTCCTCAGCAGGCCCAGTTTCAAACCAGCAGTCTGTAGCAGCACTTGGCATGGCATCAGCCCAGGATGAATGGGCAGCATAAAGCCCTGGATAGCCCATGGCTCCTTCAATGTTCTGCAATCCTCTGCTGACCATCTGCGCCACCCTATAGGCTGTCTTTGTCCTGTCCTCCCTTCCTGCCCTGCCATGTGGGGGTCTGTCCATCCCAGCGAGGCGCAGGCTGACCTCACAACATACGCAAGCAGGGAGCAACTAAATGCCTTTTCCTCTCTGACCAAAGCTTGCCTCCAGGCTTTAAAAGCCAAGCAATGCTCCATCTTTCTTCACAAAGCCCCTTTGAGAAGAGCCTGGATGAATTCCAGCTTGACTGTACATCCCAAAGCCACTTGGTGCCCTTCCCCCCCCGTGTCTCCCTCCTTGCATGAACGTTGCTCCAACTTATGAAACAGCAAATTTTTCTTCCTTGGCTGAGAGGAGTGGCTGAGACGTTGCCAGTCCTCATCTCCCAGGAAATCAGTGGTTTTCCCAGATAGAAGTATCACGTCCAGAAATCACAGGCTCCTAGCATTTGTAGGAGATGAGGTGGTCAGCTCTACAAATAAACTTCTGAAGTGACATTTAGAAAAGCTCTTCATTGCAAAAGTGCTTTATAAACTTCAGCAATGGGCTGTGCAAATTATACCTCCCATTTTTGGCAGGATCTGGGCCAAGTTGTCTGCTCAGATGGCTGCTAGGGAAGTTGGAGGGCACAGGCTGCCATCTCAGAAAGACTGGCCTAAAGCACAGAGACTATGTGGTGAATGTAGCTTGGGGCACAAAGCCTGAGAGAGCTTAAGCAAAAGGCACCAAACCAGGCTAACCCAGCTCCATCCCAGGACAAGCTCAGCAAGGCTCCCATGACAGTAATGTCACCATCTTTCCTTCATCAACAGAACTGAAACCTCAAGGATAAAGATTTGTGCTTCTACCACTGCATTTCAACCACCTGCAGTGGTCTTGACCGAAACATGCCCAAAACATAGCAAGGGGGACAATTCCCACCTTGGGCAAAACAGGGCAATCCAGAATACCTTCCTGACATGCTCTAAGTTAAAAGGTGAGCATGAGCAGCTCTCTTAGTCACCAGCATGGTGTAAAAGCAGCCTTTTTAAAAACATATCTTGGTTTCCAATGGGAAGGAGAGCTTGGGAGGACCTTCCTGTACTCTGCCCACCACTATGGATATCAGCAGGTGGCATGGGATCAGGAGCACTGAGTTGCTCAGTGTTGCTCAAGCTCATCCTGCATTCATCTGCTCTACTGACACCCATCACATGCAACTGCCAAGCCAGGACCTCCTGGGGAACTGAGTGTGCATTGTCAATGTCCCCCAGCCCTCAACAGCAGTGACGCGAGCTGGGAAGCACCTGATGGGCTCAAAACGCAGAAAAGAATGGTCTGCTCCCTTTGATGGCTCTTACCAGTGTCAGAGGAGGGGACAGCCTTGGTAAGGATGCTGTCAGTGATGGTGGCAAGCATGCTGAAGGCGAACACCAGTGGAACTGCAATGATGCAGTAGTGCCACACGGTCCTCATCAGGGCCTAAGGAACACAACGGACCACAGATCAGTAAGAAAGCACAAGTGGTGACTTTATGGTAAGAAGCAACCTAGAAGAATGTCATGAGTCAAAGCTGAGACTTAGGTAAATTGTGGGAGCCACAAATGATCCACGGTGGTGTGGCTTTGGCCATCATGGAGTGCTTCATAGCCCACCATTTGTCTGCAGGGAATTATTCCAAGCATGTAAAGCAAGTAGCAAACGATACCCAACAATCCAGCAGCACATTTCTGTGGCACTGCTGTGGGTATTTTTAGCGTCTGGGAATTAGTGATGTCCCCGCACCCTTCCTCCTGTCTTCTGTCTCTTGTTCAACTCCTGAGGAAATGTCGAACAGCAGATGCATGTGGTATACTTCAGGAAGCCTCCATTACTTATACAAAACAGCCTAGAGAAGGTTCATTAGCATAAATAATTAAAACTAAACTAAGCTTGTCAAAATAAATGAGCGCGGTGCCTTATGTAACACTGTACCTTTGGGATTTCTAATCCTGTTCTGCTGCCTCCTTGCTAATAAATTCACCAAATTCAGTAATCTGGAATAGGTCTTCTGGCCATAAGTGCACATTAGCGAGCATAATTAGGGAGAGTAATGATTTTGTTATTGCACATGTTCTTAGTGGAGACATCCCTGCAGCTGTTTAATAGTGAAACAAAAGCAGTGTGGCTCCCTGAGCCGTGGGGCTAGAGCGGCTCTGGGCTCATTCGCAAGCCCTGCTGGTCAAATGAATGGGTGTCTCTGGGGCATGGAAAGGAAATTCCCCCCTTTCTTGCAAGCCTCCTGCCCTCACTCATGTCTCAAGGTGCGTTATTGTGGCTGGAAAGCATTTCTGTCACTGGTTTAGCCAGAAGTTTCATTCTCTGGAGTTCTCTCTTCTAAGATCTGGTCCCTGCCTCTTGGCTACAGAAGATGGAGAAGCCCAGAGATATTGCTTACTAATGACTTGGAAATGTTGAGGTTTATTCTTAGTTTCCCTCTAGAGTCACACACAGCAGGATTTCTCTCCTCGAAGGGGCTCTTTGCCTACATTTTGGTTAAGATCTATGCACTTCTGATTAAGGAACCAGAGAACAAAGACAGAGGAACAGGTATTTGGTACATAAACAGATGGAGGGAGAATAATTCCATGCTAGGGCAAATGTCATTGCAGGACAGCATTGCAGAGCTCATAGGAAAAACCAGCTTTAACTCCCCTGCTCTGTACAAATTCCCTCAAGGGCTGATGCCAGTGGGCAAATAGCAGAGCCAGGTCTGTGCCTCCTGTAAAACCAGGGGAAACAGCTCCTCACTTCCCTAGGAGTTGGAAAGGACAGAGACAGGCAAAGCTGGGCCCCTGCTGCTCCTCAGCCACTGGGTAGGTAGCAGCTTTTTGGACCTGAGCAGATCTGAAGGCACTTTTCAGGGGAGGGAGGAAGAAACAGGGGTTTCAGCAGCCAGTCTCAGTGAGCAGGCGCTTGGAGAAGGCAGCGGCAGGGCAGGATGAGGCACGGCTGTGCCTTCAGACAAACAGACCTTCCCCATAACGACTGCCAAGCCCTCCTACGCCCCTGCCCACATGCTCCCGGCTTCCATCTGCAGATCACACACTGGGCCTCCCTCCCTCCCTGTCCTTTTCCAGGTGTTGCTGCCGAGCTTCCAGCCCACCCTTTCCCTTTTCCATCTGCTAGTGCCTGGGAACATCCTGCAGCCCCTTCCCAGCTGCTCTGCTGTCCGTCGCTGGTGCCAGCCTTCCAAAACCACTTCAGCCCACCGCTGGCGCTGCGAAGGTAAGTTTTGGAGCGGCTCTTGCTAACAGCTGGCGATTCTCCTTGCTTCCACCCTTCTTGGGGTGGATCTGCCTCGTCTGGAGACCAGATGCAGCAGGGTGCAGCGGGCAGGAGGCTTCTCCACCGAGGGCTGTGGAGGGTGCAAAACTTCCCGCAGCGGTCTGGGGCTCCGCCGGCGCGGCCGTCCCCACCGGGACGGAAAGCCACCCCAGAAGCGGATGTTTTCTCGGCAGCTGCTCCAACAGAGAGCTTTTGAAAAAGGCTTCCCCGGCGAAGAGGATTGCAGCTGTGTCTGCCTATGAATAGTTCTCCTGGGAAGTGATTGCTGACCCTTGTCCCCAGGCCCGTGCTGTCAGGATGTCCACAGCCCTCCGGGCTTGGTGTAATTACCAACTTTGAGATGATTTCCCTTCCCATCTCCAGTCCCCATGCAGCTAATGGGAGTCTCCTCCCTGGCTGCTGCCAGCCATGCCACACAGTGTGCCTCTTCACTGCCATTGAGGTTCCCTCTTCTACCTCCATACACTTCTAGCCTTTCTTTTCAGTAAGACCTCAACCCTCCAAAGCCATTTAGTCCATGTTGCTCCTCTGCCTGATTCCTATGAGACCAGGCTTCAGCACAGGGAGCTGGTCTCAGCAGCATCCTGTCCTGCACTAGGTTGGGGGAACTCAGATCTCCAGATGAGCCAGGTCCACCTCGGTTAGTATATAAGAGTCAATGTTAGGCTAAGTGACTGGACTTGATCTTAAAGGTCTTTTCTAATCTAATAAATTCTGTGATTCTGTGTACCCACCTGATTTCTCCCAAGCCAAATACCAGTGGTGAAACATTCAAATCCCTTCTTGGGCCATGCTCAGGAGCACCAAGATCTGTGAGATACCCTGTGCTAAGGAGTGCATTGATGCCAGCCAAAGCCATGTGACATCAGATGGAACCTTCACCTAGCATCCTATCACTTGGCATGAGCTCCTAAATCTCAGGGAAGGGGACCATACACCATCTGCAGAGTGAAACCTTTGTCTGCATCCATCCTCCCTTCCCATCCTCCCCTCAGACACATCATTTAGCCTCATCTAAGCTGAGATGTGTAGGTGCCTCATCTCACCTGTGTAGCTGGGAACCATGAGTCTCAATGCCCTCCAGGATTTGGCCCCAACCCCCCTGTGGCTGTAGTGAAGTTGTGAGAACAACACCCATTTTACCCACACTGGCAGGAGCAGAGGTGCCCTGGCAGCAAGGCTCGAGGCCAAGTCCTGCAGGGAATGTTGAAAGGCTGATGCAGTTCAGCCATCCTTTGGGCCCATCTCACTGGCAGGGACCAGCATGTACTCTTCCTGCATGCCCATGGCCTGGGCTATTGGTTTCCCTGAAGGTGGCTTATCTGGGCAAACACAATTACACCAGCAGAGCTGCCTGCGTCAACTGGGCTTTCCAATCACCATTGGAGATTGGCATCAACCTTCACCCCGGCAGACGCAACCAGCGGTGGGTAGCATCGCTTCACCCGAAACGCAGCAACAAAATTACTGTCTTCTTATCTCCTTCCCCAAACCCTCTCAGCTTGGGGGAACCAGGCAAAAATCAAAGGCCCAGAAGAAGAGCACACAACCTCCGTGGTCTCACAGCAGTGCACAACTGCATCGATTTCCCCCCCCCATAATCTTCATTTACTTTCTGGGTAGCTCAGGAAATGTGGCCACTGACGAGGCTGAGGGCGGGATTTCAGTGCAAACCTGGTGACTCAGGAGGGACTTAGCGAGTTTCTGTGTAAGATTAATTTCTTTTTTAATCCCTGCAACTATTACTCATGAGGCTCTGTATCATTATTTGGCTTAGGTTGAGCACAGCTCTGTTTGGACAGAGGCCCAGCAGTGCTGGTTTCCCTCATGAGGACCACTCAGTGAAGCCAGTGGCAGCATTTCAAGGGGCAGAGCTTGTAGCCAGGTCACAGACCCTGTGCTGCTGTGCTATTAAATAGCATTATAGGTGACTTCACATTGAGCCTTACCATGCCTAGACCTACAATACCAAAGACAAAAACGCTGAGCCTGAGCAGAGTCCTCTCCGTGCAGTGTTTAGTGAGTTTTCCAATGACCAGACCCTGGACCACCTGGAAAAGAAGCACACAAGCACCATTGAGCTTCATGTATAAGAATACGAACAAGATCAAAAGAGAGTTGCTACAGAGCAAAATAAAAGGCAGAAAATAGATTATTCCTTTGCTTTGTATAGAGAAAAAGGGACCTTGCTGTCATGGTGAATGGCTGGGAAAACAGGAGACATTATTTCAAGCGTTTTGCACCCTAGGGATAGACCCACCCCACCAGCTCCTAGGGGTAGACCCACCCCACCAATTCCTGGGGACAGACCCATCCCACCAGTTCCTGGGGACAGACCCCATCCCACCAACTGCATGTCTTTTGCTCAGGGTGCACACACCTGAGTTTACCATTGCTGCCCACTCACCAGCAGGGACTGAAACCTCCTAAAAACACTTGCAGAGGCAAATGAATTGTTTTAATTAACTCATGATAGCTTTGTGGAGCACAGTTAATACTAAGGTCTTCATTCTTGGCAAGTCCTGCCAAAGGAAAAGTGTACATTTGTATGCAGAGGAGGAAAATGCCTCCTTTCCTGTGCCTTCTCTTGCCATTATGTTAAACTATAAATATTCAAATTAGGTAGTTCATCATTTTTAGGTAGGAAACAAGTATGACAGAGATGCTAATGCCCAGCCCCAGCAGTGTGTGCAGACCTGAGGGATGGGGAACTGGTTTTACCGATTTTAAATAAAAACTAGGGGAGAGGGGAAAGGAAGGAGGAGCAAAAACATTTAGATTCTAGGAAACATTTGGCTTTTCTAACACTCTGCAGAGCAAAGGTTCTCTCTTTCATTTCTTTGTATGACATCTCCCACATCCTCTGCTGGCCCAAGTGGACAGAGGCTGTAATAAAGCCTGTCAGACCAGGGACAGATAGGAATCTATCAAGTTTTTCCTGCCTTGAAATGATTTGTTTGTTCCAAGCATAAACCCCCCAACTTGAAAGAAGAGCTGCAGTTCAAAATGCTTTGTTGGGTGGGATGGCTTTGTTTCAGTGGTACTCTAGCCTGCAGAAGAACTCAGCGCTTGGCTTGGACTGATGCTAGGCTGTGCTCAGCCTTGCTGTCTTATTCCTCATGGTGAAACTCAAACTCAACTGACAGGGAAGGAGTGCAAAGTAAATAAGAAAGCACGTTATTATAAAGAAATGTTAACCTATGACAAGCAGTCCAGATAAAGCAATTTAATTACTAAAATTAAGAAAGAACAAGAAGTAAATAGCAAATAGAGTGAAAAGACAGTTGACATAAAGAATAATAGCTACAAACTGAGCATATTTCCAACAAGCTACAACTGAATGGAAAACATCAAAATTCAGCCCTTCACTTTGCTCCAGACTTTGGATATGAGAGCACACCACACCAAGCAGATATTTTGGGTCCCAGTCAACACTTTTCCTCCCCCCTTTTTGTCCCTGTCCCCACCCTCAGGCAAGGCATGATAGCTCGCCCCACGTGTGCCCACCTGCCACGTGTGTCGCCCAGGTTATGTCACCCACTGAGTGACCTTGGAGACAGACCTGCTGCAGTGCAATGCTTGGGCGATGCATGGGGTGACCTGAGTCATCTCAGCTGAGAGCCTTGCTGTGGACACAGGAGCAGACTGATATTAGGTAGCCCCAGCAGCTCCTGCTTGGGGGGTGGGTGGAGAAGCTGCTGAGTAACGCTGCATTAAGCTGAGCCCTCCTAAAACAAGAACCTCGTCATTAACTTTTTGCAACTTCCCAGTCCCTCCTGCTGGCTCACCCCAGCCAGGGTTGTGCTGAGTCACACGGGATGGGGGCTGAGCCCTATTGCAGGGCATGGCTTGACTCACTGGTGGCATCACCTGATTCCCAGTTGGGCTCTGCTGAAGGAAATGTTTCTCAGTTTGCCCAGGCATGAATGGCACATTTAACCAGGATACACCATGTGGGCACAGCCTGGTCCCTGCCCTTCCTTGAATCATTGGGGCATGTCATCAGCAGTGTCCCTGAGCGCCACTGCAGCAAAGCCAGACTCAGAGCAGGCACGACCTGGAGGTATGCAGACTGGGCTGTCCTTGAGTGGTGCAGAGGAACAGCCCCTGTGCCAAAGATGGCATTCGGCACAGGCTTCCCTATCCCTTTAACTGTGGCAGTAGTAAGTGTGAAGTGAAACACCACTGCTGAACCAACTGACATAGCACTGGGTCACTCTGAGAAGCAGAGGTTTTAAACTAAAGGAGAGAGATTTAGACTAGATCTAAGGAAGAAATGTTTTACACTGAGCATGGTGCAACACTTGCCCAGTGAGGTAGTAGATGCCCCTATACCTGGAGCTGATTCAGGTCAGGTTGGATGGGGTGCTCAGCAACCTGCTTCAGTCACAGATGTCCTTACTGACTGCATCTGGTAGACAACCTTTAAAGGCCCCTTCCAATCCAAACCAGTCTGTGAATCTATGCTTTGGGCAAGTGACAGCCCAAGTCACCTGCTTTCCCTTTGAGGTTGAGCAGCCATCCTTGAGCTATACAGTCTCAGCCTTCCCACTGCTTATCTGGGCTGCCAGGCTCCCTCCTTAGCATGGTCCAGTTGTTGCTGATTCAGCCATGAAGGAGGCCAGGTCCATCATCTGTATTTTGGACACAGCACTTTGGTTTAGGTGCTGGATAGAGATTCCAGTCACCAGAAGTTCCAATCTCACTTCCAATCTAAATTCAGACCTAAAGCCCCATTACCTCCAGATGCAGTTTTCCTTGGGCACACAGTTCCTGGATTTACATGAGCAGCAGCTGCTTGTGCTGGCACATTTGGGAAGGGGGGAAGCAAAAAAGTGGTTCCTTTGCGCTCTCCTATGTAAGGCTTTGAACATGTGCTGCCATTGCTTGGGAGTGGTGAGGACATCCTAGATAACTTGGCTGCCACTGTTCCTGGTGGCACTGATGATGCACAATGGGATTTATCTTCATTTTCAGAGCTGTTGGTGATTTCTGGGCTTTTCCTTTCCACATAACCTCCCCTCGAGACTGCCTGTGATGAGCCTTCTCCTCCTGCACTACAGTTTGCCTGGCTGCTGCTTGCCTTTGTAACCTGACCTCCTTTGAAGTCGGGGAAGAGCCAGTGTACCTGGCTGGAACGCCTTCTGTCATCAATAAACAAAAGAGAGAGGAAATTGTTTGCAAGTGAAATAACAGGCACTGCCCGTGGCTGTGTACACATGTCGCAGGAAAAACCAACTCATCTCTTTTATTCCTCCCCCCC
>VWYK01071345.1:2174-36359 GCA_013399775.1 Semnornis frantzii | reverse complement strand
GGGGGGGGGCATATCCTTGCACAAACACAAGTGCACAGCATTTCCCACTAGCTCAGAAACATTGCTTTCAGCAAACCTTCATAAATAATTCCACCCTACAAAGGCATGAGCACCATGAGGAGATCAAGCAGTGGCACAGGAGCAGGAAGGAGGTCACTGACCAGGCATTTGCAGCAAGGTCACACTTTCAGCTTGTAGATGAAGGGGTTTGGACAGAGTCCTTGCTGGTACCTGCCACCACCAGGCAGTGCAGGTGCTGGAGCCTCCTGCTTCCACTGTGAAACACTCCAACAAACCAATATGGGATGCAGTTTTAGGCTCTAGCCCAAACATCAGTCCTTAGAGAATCATAGAATTGTTTCTGTTGGAAAAGACCTCTAAGATCCTTGAGTTCAACCATCGACCTAACACCACCATGGCCATTAAACCATATCCCAAAGTGCCATGGCTACACATTTCTTGAACATGCTCAGGGATGTTTACTCCACTACCTCCCTAGGTAGCCTGTTCCAATGCCTGACCACTCTTTCAGTAATGAAAAAAATCCTCATATCAAATATAAAGCTCCCCAGCACAACTTGAGACCATTTCCTCTTGCTCACTTGTTACTAGCAAGAAGAGACTGACCTCCACCTCTTTCCAACCTCATTTCAGGGAGTTGTAGTCTTTTCGTCAGGTTAAACAACCCCTGTTCCCTCACTCCTCACAAGAGTTGTGCTCTAGACCCTTTGCCAGCTTTGTTGCCTTTCTCTGGACACTTTACACCATCTCAGTGTCACAGCATCGCAGGATGTCAGGGATTGGAAGGAACCCAAAGAGATCATCAAGTCCAACCCCTCTGCCAGAGCAGGACCATACAATCTAGCTCAGGTCACAGAGGAACACATTCAGACAGGGCTGGAAAGGTTCCAGAGAAGGAGACTCCACAGCCTGTCTGGGCAGCCTGTGCCAGTGCTCTGGGACCCTTACAGTCAAAGAAGTTCCCCTTGTGTTGAGGTTGAACCTCCTGTGCTGCAGCTTCCATCCACTGCTCCTTGTCCTATCCCAAGGACCAAGCGAGCAGAGCCAGTCCCCCCGTCCTGACCCCCAGCCTTCAGAGATTTATAAGTATTTATTAAATCCCCTCTCAGTCTTCTCCAGACTAAGCAGCCCCAGGTCCCTCAGCCTCCCCTCATCAGGTAGTGCTCCAGTCCCCTCATCATCCTTGTAGCCCTCCACTGGATGCTCTCCAGCAGATCCCTGTCCCACTTAAACTGGGGAGCCCAAAACTGAACACAGTACTCAAGATGAGGTCTCACCAGGGCAGAGTAGAGGGGGAGGCAAATCTCCCTTGATCTGCTGGACACACTTCTCTTAAAACACCCCAGGATCCCATTGGCCTTCTTGGCCACAAGGGCACATTGCTGTCCTATGGATGTTACCCACCAGCGCTCCCAGGTCCCTCTCCACAGAGATGTTCTCCAGCAGATCATATCACAATCTGTACTGGTGCAGTTTATTATTCCTGCCCAGATGCCTTCATGTCCTTCATGTACTGAGGGCTCAAAGCTGAATTCAGTATTGGAGGTGTGGCCTCACCAGTGCAAAGTACAGGGTGACAGTCCTGGACCTGCTGGCCACATTATTGCTGATACAGGCCAGGATGCTGTTGACCTTCCTGGTCTTGCTGGGCTGCACTTCCCATCTTTCATTTCCTTTCTGAAAAACAGACCTCTGACAGTACCTAGGGGTTGCTGGCAGGCAGGAGGCTGTGTTCAGCTGCGTGTGGCATGAGCTGGCATCCACTGCTTTCTGATTAGCATTCCAGCCACAGAGCCCAGCCCTGCAGAGCCCAGTAGAAGAGCGCCCGTGTGTAATTGCGCAATTAGGTGCTGCGTCAATACAGCCATTCTCTCCAGGAGGAAGCAGCTCCCAGCCATTCCCTGAGGATTAAAGGATCAATGTGAGTTTCAGCAGTGAATGGGATTGTGTTTGTTTTCTTTCTCTTTTTCTTAATAAAGTCAAAAGTTGAGCACGGAGAGAGCAGAAATTGTTTTTTAGTGACTCACTCCTACTTCCAAACCGCGCCGCATAAAGCCCACATTCATAGCCAGCCCAGATTCCTTAAGGAGCTCTCAAAATATTTCTTTGATTGCGGTCCGACCACACTATCCACTCAGCCACTCACACCCTCGGAGGGGCAGCTAGGGGTGAAAAACAGCTGGGGACTTACAAAGACAAGAAAAGCAAAAAACAGGTGGGAAAAGGAAAAAACCCCAAAGTTCAGGTAAAATCATGACACCAAACTGTACGCTCCAGAAAACAGCTTTGGGTCTGTAAGAAAGTGAGCAGCTGGCATTGTGCTCCCAATAACAGCCCATATCTTGTCGCAAAATTTAGTGATGGTTTCATTACAGGAACCTTGCTTTGCAGCCTCGACAATGCTTGCTGAATAGAATCCATCACTGATCTGGTCTGTGTTGTTGAGATTATTCCTAAAGACGAGCACAACACTTTGCCAGAGCTTCTTAAAGAAATAACCTCACGAAAGTCTCAATCAAAATTTAGCCTCGAAAATTTTCACATTTCCTAGGATGTTCGTGAAAATGTAGGGAGACAGTCCAGCTTCTACAGCCCAGGGCAAGGAATGGCACAGTAACACAAACAAACTGGGACAGCTGCAGCGCTCAGCAGGCCTGAAGGCAGCCGTAAAAGGGAAGGGTGGCCAGTACCATCCATCACATTGTGTGTGCCTTTGAGAGGAAAACAAAAACACCCCCAAACCTTCCTTTCTGCAGTTCCTCATGAGTAAAAGTATCACACCAAGGTGTGCTGGTTTGAGGCTAACTAGACTATTTTAATAGAGAAAATTATACTACCGGCTGAGAAAAGGAAACAATGGTGATGTCTACTTCACTCATAGGCTTGTTGAGATGTTTAAGAAAAGAACTCAAAACATAGATAACAGAGCCTCTTGGGCACAGCATCTTGGGCGGTCTAGTTTCCAGGCTTCTCCTCTCTGTCAAGTAACCTCACTAACCACTTTCCTTCTAACCCCCCTGGCCAATCCTCCAAATTCACCTTGCGTGTAAGGTAAACCTTGGGGTAAGGTATAGGGGTGGGGAGAAGGTGGAAGGGTGGTTGGGAGCCCCTCCTGGGGTGTCTGATTTCTGGGAGGGGTGTTGTGTGTCTGTATTACCTTTAACTTGTATAGTTCTGTAAATATTCCTGTATATACTGTATATATCTGCTTGTACATTGTGCTAAGCTGTAAATAGAGCTTCAGTCCTTAACTTCCAGCTGGCTGAGGTCTAGCCAGGGTCATTTTACAAAGGGGGTGGGGGGGTGGTGGGGCGGTGGGGAACTCCCAAACCATCACACAAGGGATGGAAAAAAGATGAAGTGTGGCACAAGTCTTTCTCTGTGGCTCTGCTGCCCAAAGAAATGCCCCTGTGAAAGTGCCGTGTGAAGTAAGGAGCACAGGTTAACGCCAGCTGAAGAAGCACTAAATCCAAGGGGAAACAAGTGCAGCCTCCAAGGGATGTGTGCCAGAGAAAGATGCCCTTTCTCACTTGCTTCCTTAGAATCATAGGATCACTTTGGTTGGTAAAGACCTTCAAGACCATCATGGTCAGATAAAAGATACTTCACAAGAGGTAGGACTTCTTACCTGGGATAAATCACTGTATCTTACTATAGCCTCTCACTGCTGCTCCTTTTGTTCAAATTTCCCCATTCTTCCACAGGGAGCCTTGAATTTCTCTAGAGACAGAATGTAAAACCTGAGCAAATACCCATCCCCACCCATGTATCAGCAGGATAATGAGGGTGTTCATTGCCCTGATGCAACTGGAAACCATGACCAAGGTGAACTTTTTGCCATATGTTTTAGATGAGGAGAAGCAGAAGTTGGCTGCTACTGCTTCAAGGAGAGCAGGAAGCTCTTATTTGCTCCAATGAACTTGACCTGATTGCAGGTTGTCCAAGGAGTTGGTGAGACTTCTCATCTGCAGAGCCTCTCACACGGTGAGAATGAGCCACCTGAAGACTCACTCAACTGCTTATTTCCAGTGGTAGCCACATCTGGAAAATTTGGGTGGTGGGAAAAAAAGATGAAGGGGGCAGGGCACCCTGCACCACCCATTGCCATCAGAACTGGTTGAGGGAGGAATGCTGCAGGTTGGCACTGGAGCATTAGCAGGGCAAAGAGCCAGGAATGCCTCAGCAGAGACACGTCAGAGCTGCTGTGTGCTGGGGCCACTAGGCACAGGATAGGACCAGGATGTCATGGTCATCTCTAAAATCACTTGAACTACCAGTCCTTAACTTCCCTTAAGGAACACTCACTCCTGTGTGTGACACTAACAGAGTACAAGGAGAGTTGCTGGTGGGATTTGGCACTCGGCTTTGTGGAACAAATACTTTTGGTCAGTGGAGGGAATTGAACAAAAGCACTTGGGATTCTTCCACAGGGAAAATCCTCCTTTGGCAGAGCTCAGTGGTGTTCTGTGCAAGAGGATAAGGTTGGCTGTCCCTCAACAAACAGCTATCCATCCCCAGCAGTTCTTGCTGCAGAGAGAATCCCAGCAATGGGAACCAGCTCAAACTAACCAGCCCCAGCTCAAGCATGGCAGATCCTGCTGCCAGGGCATGAAGGTGATGGCTGCAATGGAAGATAATTCCCAGGCCCATGCCGACCTGTCCTGCTACCTGATTCAACACAGTGCTCTTCCCAGGAACTCAGCTAAATGCTGGAAGCACCATATCAATTACTCCTCTGCTGATGTAGGTGGGTTTGCAGGTTTGGCTCATAATCTGCTGCTAATTTCAAGTATCATCTATTGGCTTGTGCCCTTCTCAGGCTGCTGCACTTTGCTAATTAAGAGCCGGCACTTGTACCTGTGATTATTGCTTTTTATAGAATGGTAGGAGTTGGAACCTAGTCCAACACCCCTGCTAACCCGAGTACACTTAGATCAGGTTGCTCAGGATCACAGTGCTCAGGCAGGTTTTGAAAGTCAGCAGAGAAGGAGACTCCATGATCTCTCTGAGCAGTCTGGTCTAGTGCTCTGGCACCTTCAAAGTAAAGTCCTTAAGCTTAAGTGAAACCTTCTGTGATCTAGTTTGTACTCTGATCCTCTTGTCCTACAACTGGCCACCACTGAGATGAGCCCAGCTTCATTCTCATGCCCTCCACCCTATAGATATTTACATGCATCTATTAGATTCTCTCTCAATCTAAACAGCCCCAGGTTTCTCAGCCTCTCCTCATAAGAGAGATGCTCCAGTCCCCTGGTCATCCTCTCAGCCTGCCCTTGGATTGCATTTCCCCATTGCACAGCACAGACAGTCCCAGCAGCACCTCACAGCACCAAGCACCTGACATTTCCATGCATTTATAACTAAGGGGCGAATGAGCCACACTCCTGAAGAGATTTTAGCTAGCTGTTGCTTGCCTCACACTCCACAGCATCATCCTGTATGTCTAGAACTGGAGGAGTCTAGACAAGGACCAGGTATGAGCTGTGCTTCCTGAATGGGGGCTTGCAACACCTGGTTGCAGTCCCAGCAGTGCTAACACTGGATGAGCTGGGGCAGGTCAAGATAGGCATCAGAGAGTAGGTGTAAGTGGTCAGTTCTCACAACAGAGACATCCCACTGGTGAGGTCAGGACATGTGCTGTTCAATCTATCTGTGAATGATCTGGAGCAGCAGTGAGGTAAGAAGGTTTGCTGAGGATACACAACAAGAAGAGTACTGGGGAAAAGAGCAGGCAGAGGGAAATTGTGTCTGGCTCCTCCTGGGCTGAGGGATTGGGCAATCCATGGCAGCTGAAGGTCAGCGCAGGTTAAATTTAGTGATCCACGCAGGCAAAACAATCTTAAATTCACAGATGAAGAGACAGCTTCTGAACTGCTGCTTATTACTCAGGAGTGAGACTATCATAGACTGTTCCACAAAATCATCAGCTAATGAATCCTTAGGGATTATCATGGAAGAAACAGCAAGTGAACAGAGAAGAGAACCTCATTAGACCACCTACTGAAGGTTCACAAGTTTGCAAGAGGCTTGGAGAAGAGGGTTAGATAGGGACTGACAAGGACATTTCCACCACAAGAACTGGGAAGCACCAAGTGAAGCTATGGGATATTGGTTCAAGATAGAGAAAGGTTTAATTCTTCCCAAAGCATGCAGAAGATCAGTGGACTTGGTTGCTGCTGGTGTTGCAGACACAGAAGGTTTAGGCAGGTATGAAGAGAGATAGGACAAGCACTTGACAGAACAATCCACTGAAGGCTACTAGAGACTCAGGAAGCACATTCCTTCATGTCAGGAAATTCCTGGAGTTGAAAATAGTTTGAGCTTGGAAAGATAATAGGTGAAGCATTCCTCAAGTCTATCCCACTCTTTCTCTTCCCTCGATTTTATGACTATGACTTCTATTGGAGACAGGATACCAGATCATGTTGAGACACAAACGAGATCTCCTCCTCTGCAGCAGGAATCAAAACTATGCCTCCCACCACCATCTCACAGACCAGACAGGCTCATTTTCCCTCGTTCCCTGGAAAATGCTAATTTCAGTCCAAGAAATGTTCATACATCTCACCAAGTGACTGCTTAACATAACCTAAAGACACAATCACCCATCTCTTTGACATGGGTTTTTCCCAGTCTTCTTCTCCAACCATACAAACTAAGAACAGTTATTTTTGGGGCACTCCCATCTTCTTCCTCTTCATGGTGCAGTCTTGTTCCTTAACTGCTGGCAAAGCCTTTAAGTTATTTATTTATTTATGTAAGGAAAAAAAAAATTGCTCTTCCAAGCTCAGAATGTGGTAAATTATTAAAACCCTGGGTTTGGGTGTGTTGCTGGGTAAGGACTCCCACACATAGACTGGTTAGAAGGTGAGCAGCACTTGCTAGACTACCTGGTGACTCACCACTAAAGGCATGGTTAATCATAAGTTACAGCATGTCTGACTTCATACAGTGCTGTAGGTGGTGTGAAATAATCTTTGAATGAGTTCAAGCTTTTTCTAGCTTTTATGAGGTTACAGTGCTTCAGACTCCACCAGACTCAGCTGGGCAGGAAACTGGTGAGGATTTGCTATAGTAACCTGAGCTGCACTCCCAGCATGTCAAACCTTGGCTCATGAGAATGGTTTTAGAGGATTTGAAGTTTGGCATCGGCTGGAGTCGTTAACTCACTGATGATGATGTGCTCACTTAGAGCTCGCTCAGAGTAATGTGTAGGTAGAGATGAATTTTGCTGCCCAAGGATGAGGGGTGGGGTCCAGGTAGCTCTTGCAGGGGGAATGGATAGAATATGGCTTGGAGAGAAAAGATGAAGAGAGCAAGGTGGCATGAAGATGGCAAGAACCGCTGCCTTTTCTGGCACTGCAGAGACAGGCAGCGACTGTGACGTCCAAGAGGACCTTTCCCACCTTCCAAAAACCAGACACAAACACCAGATGCTTTGGCTTTCCTCAGTGAACATGCCTTCCTGCCGCTCTGGCACAGGCAAGGAGACAACAGGACTCTGGGAATGCAGTTCAACACTGCATGCAACTACCTATTTTGCCAGTGCTTGGAGTTGTCCCAGCATCAGCCCACTAAAGGACTCAAGTTTCTTCCTCTGGGCAGTTCCTTTTGCAAGCGAGGCACTGGCAAGGGTGCTGCAAAGACACAAGAGAGTAATCCTGGTGACATGGAAAAAGAAGGGCTCCCTTCATACCCCACAGCCAAAGGCTAACTAGGCAAACAGCAAAGCAATTGAATAGCCAGGTCTGACACCTGGATTTCATCTCTTACTGGGACCATGTCCATGCCAATGACGTTTTTAAGCCATGCAATCCCCGACAAAACAAGTTAGTTGTTTGCCTTGACGTAAGTAACTGTAAGTGCAGCATCCTACCAGAAGCACAGCACAGTGCTCCTGTCTCAGAACAAGTAGTGGCAGCTAACACCTTGTACCTCGAGGTGCAAAAAGCCTTGCTGTGCTGCACCAGGGGCGCCTGTGCCTTTTGTCTAGTATGACCTTCTCATGAAAACAGACAGACAAGAACTACTTTTGTAGGGAAAGCAACACTGAAACACCAATACCCAAAAGTCACAAATCAAACATTTTACACATCAGGTGGAAGACCTTCCGAGCATCCCACTCCAACCCCTTTGGTTGCACAACAGGCCCTTTGGAAACAATCCTTTCTCCAGCAAAGACAGAGCCTGAGGGCTGTGGTGCAGCTGATTTAATTTCATAAAGGGTTTGACCCCAGAAGGAGGTATCTGCATAAGAAGAGTGAGTCACTCTATTTCAATATTGGGCGAAACCATTAATTAAAAGTGCACAGCTTGCTTGCTTGGGCAGGCTTCATATGCTCCAACCAGGAGTGGTCTCACTGTTACTATATTTACTGAACTCCCCCAATTAAGTATTTTGTTTCCTTCATGCCACAATGACAACAGTTTCTGCATGTTAAGTATATTCAGAAAGGAGGTTGTTCTGCTTCGGATTTGCAAGCTGTAGTAGTTTTCACCCCTACACAGGTTGTAAGGCAAACGTTAGACATGAAACAGACAAGAAACTTTGCACTGAAGGATGCATTTTCAACTACTTTGTTTGGCATGGTAGAAATCAATTTATTTGGGCGGAAAAGCACATTCAATATTCATAGAATCATAGACTGGCTTGGGTAGGAAGGAACCTTTAAAGGTCATCTAGTCCAACTCCCTTGCAGTAAGCAGGGACATCTTCAATTCAATCAGGTAGCTCAGAACCTCATTAAGTCTGAACTTAAATGTCTCCAGGGATGGGGCCTCCACCACCTCCCTGGGCTAGCTGTTTCAGTATTCTACCCTATTAAACTGAAGTTGCTTGCACTTTTTGGAGCAATGAATTGAAAACAGATTTTCAGAGCAGCTTGGTCTGGTGGAAGGTGTTCTTGTCTGTGGCACAGGGGCGTTGGAACTAGATGATCTTTAAGGTCTCTTCCAACCCAAGCCATTCTATAAATCTACATTTAATGCACTCCATGCCCGTCAGATATAATTTCAGGGTCTTCCATGCATCCAGCATATTTCTGTGGATCCCAGCACTACCAAAGCCCTGACTGAGAACATCCTTTACCTGCAGACCTGGTGCAGCAGTTGCACTTTGAGCTCTGCCTAACACACCTTTGCTCTCAGTTGGAGGCGTTCCCCTCAGGGAGAAAACACTCTTCATTCATTTTCTGCACCACGTTTCATCTTGGCCCCACTACTGAGACCACCTACAGGGATGCCAGTTGGTATCAGCTGCATTATGCTGAACTGGTATTTACAGAAGTGCTCCGTGGGAACCACATCTTAGGCAGCCTCACGGGCGGCCTCTCCGCCCAGCCATGGCTCACAGCACAAACCTGTTCCCTTCGCCACCAAATGATGGCAACTGCAAACCGCCTGATGGACTCAGAGGGAAAGCTGTGAGCCAAGCGCTTACGGTATTTTTAGTTGTGTTTAATTGCAAACAAACAGCTGGAAAGGAGGAGGAGTGAGCAGTGTGTGAGCCACCAGCTCTCTGCAGAGGAGTTTGGAAGCCTCCAATGAGACATTGTTGTAGCTGCAGAGAGCCAAGCGTTGGCCCGCTACATGCTTGGGGTTTGTTGCACTGAGGAGATTTACATTTCAAGCCATTTGGTGGTGCAAGAGCCAGAGGCCACACACTTCTTTGGCAGGACATCTTAGGGAGCACCTGTATTTCAGATGTTGCAAGTGGGTAACTCAAGGCAGCTGTGGGCCACATTCTTCAGTGGCCAGCAGGAATGGTGATTTTAGACTGGTGTTTGTGACATCCTGGAGCCTTGCAGAAGCTGCTTTCAGTGCACCAAAGAGGTCCACGTGAACAGACAAACTGGTTGGTGAGGAAATGATTTACCTTTTGAGGTCAAGAGCAGGTTGTGTTTCTTTCTCCTCAATGCACAGTGAAAAAGACTGGTGTGGTTTTGGTTCAATTTTACTTCCAGCAGGACAAAATCATGAAATCATGGACTTCAAAGAGCTGCCAAGCCTGTCAGATATACACCTGTACAGCACCATAGTAACATTGGGATGTGCAACATACAAGTATCTCCAGACCTGGATCCACATCAGTTCTAGTAGGTCTCTCTCTGTGTGCAAGGACTCTTAACACAGTAGCAATTGAAAACCTCACACTTTAGAGCTGATAATTTATCCTCACGGCATCCCTGTGGGTGATGATGGCACAAACACTCTGTAAGTGCTCACAGAGAAACAAATCACAGAAAACCTAAGTCCCCTGGGAAGGTCCCCTAAAGGTCCTTGTGAGAAAAAAGGCCTTCAGAACCAGGTCCCAGAAAGATCATGGTGGAAAAAGAGTTTTAAGAATCAGGTGTCTCATATGCATGTGTGAACCATACTTATCCTCCTCTCTTCCCTTTGCCTGGATCCCCCTGAAACCTTTTCTGCTGCCCCAGCCACAATACTGGTGTGATAGGAACCCACAACACTGTGTGTCTCGCAGCACCCTGGCAACACAACACCAGCACTGTGTATTACAGCATCAGTGATGGGAAAAGCACACACAAGTACATTTGGGAAGAGTGTGACATCCCTATTACTGTTTCATGACTCCCTCCTGGGAAGCCTTGCCATGCTGCGCTGGTGTCAGTTGGCTCAACTGCCCTAGAAACAGGCTTTGCCCCAGGGATGCATCCTGCAGCCTTGACTCAATGAAAGCACAGATTTGAGTCAGTGGAAACTTGTCTGAGGAAGGATTGAGTAAAAACCACAGGGTCAAAGTAAAACAAGCCATGCAGATCCTGAGGAATTAGTGAGAAGTGCTGCAATCCCAGTTGCACTCAGAGTGTCATGGAGAAGAGGCTGGAAAAGATCAGTTGGTAGCATCACGGAAACGATGCCAAATCAGTAAGAGCTGAAGATGGTTTCCAGGATCAGGCCCAACATCTGCAGTGTAAATACAATGACTGTCAATCCCCATCATAACGGCAGCACCCAGTACAGAGTCCAGCCACAGAGCTGACACATGGATTAGCAGCAGGAAGGGACTTGGGATTCATTGCTCTTCAGTATGTGATCAGAAAGAAGCTGAGTTAAAAAGATGGTATGAGATCAGTACCTAAAAGCAAAGGCCCATGGGATCTGAAGGCTTTAGGGATATTCTTTTTGGGTTGCTTTAAGTCTGGCTAATATTTGCCTTTAATTTCTTCCACAGACCTATTTCTCATAAAATCCAAACACGACTGAAAAAGAAAGAGTACTGAAAAAAAAAAAAAAAATCATCCCAGAGGGCATATGAAAGCCATCTGCCTGAGACTCTCTCTGCGTTCACCCCACAGACATGACCAGTGAGAGAGCACAAATGAAATGAGGAGCTCTGGTCTTGTCTGGACATTCAGATATCCATAGAGCTCCTTTAGCTAAGAGCACATTAGCCCTCAGGCTAGCCAAGGCTTTATCGTTTGGAAAATCCCCAGTCTTGAGTGCTAGCTGCAAGGGGAAAAAAAAAAAAAAAAAGAAAGAAACAGGGAAAGATCAGGCAGGACAAGCCCGAACACGTTTAGTTTGCCCTTCTAACGTTACAATTATATCCTCATTCCTCAGAGCAAAAGGCAGTTCAAAGACACAATAAACCCCTTTTTAGTCTTACACTCTGCAGGAACGTCACTGGAACGGAACTGAAATGCTGCCCAAAGATAAGGCGACACAAGAAATCAAGCCCTTCCCTGCAGCTACCCTTCAGTAAAATATCAGCAGAGAAATACCAGCTTCAGACAGAGCTATGGCATTCATCTGAGGAAACAGGGCTTACCTTAGTGGTTTCAGAGAGATTAATTTAGTATTCTGCTCCTCAGACTCTGCAGCTGTGTCCTTCCTTTGCACTGCAGGAATATTACCTCTAAGGCTCTCACTAACTTAATTTCATGGGACACATATAGTATTTTATTGTCAGGAAATGTGATTCCCTTTTGGGGTGCAACTCAATAAATGCTCCACCTTAGCTCCCAAGCAATTTGGGCTGAAGCGCTGTAGAGCATGAGATGGCTTTGGAGCAGGCAAAGTGTGAGACACCAGCTACAGCTGCCACAAACTGCAGGTTTTCACTGGTTTATTTTAAAACCCCTTTGTCTGGGCACAAAATATTTAGGCCAGTGGAGGGTCAACTCAGCACGACAATGAAAGAAAACAGAGCTGACAGGCAGGGCAGGGAGTGCACTCGGCATGGAGTTGTAAGGTCTCTGAGGGTTCACCCACCCCATCCTGTCTCCCTCCCAAACCAAGTGAAGCAAACCCAAAGGCGTGAGGCATAACAGTGCCACAGGGAGCAATGAAGTGGCAAGGGGGAAATAACTGGACCTGAGACTAAAAGCATGAAACATTAAACAGCCCTAGACAGTGATATATTTGACAGCTGCAATCCTAGACATGAATGGGACAGGCAGAAAGAAAAGGCTCCATCAGCTCTTACCAAACCACCCAGGAACCATCACACACTTACACTGAAGTTACCATAAACTGAAACAACAGTTTTATAGTGATAGTTTTTAAATCTACTTCACCAAGACTTTTACACAGGATGGAAATTGCCCTGCTCATCACTCCAAATTGGGGGGCATCTCATTGCTGATGCAAATTTATGTAACAGTAAGAAACTTCACCCCAGTGCAGGACAATTTTCCTAACCATCACTGGGCTGCATGAGAACTTCGTTACCCAACTGGAAAGTCACAAAAATCTTCAAACTGACTCAGTTTGGATGCTCTGGATATCTTTCTGCCTTTCACTGCATCAGGGAATTTCTTCCCACCCTCCAGCCCTTAGGAAAGGGGCACACGGCTGAAGGAGTCAGCGGTCATGAATAATCAGGGAGGGGTTCTTCCAGAACAAGGCAGTAATGTGAAGAAGTCTTTCTTCTGGGGTGACATTTACATGACCAAGGGATGACATAAGAAATCTGCAAACAAAAAGGGCCTTATAATCTGGGGGCTTTCAAAACCTCTGAGCACTGGCTTGGTCCTTCCCTGCAGAAGCATTGCATTTTGGGGGCAGGAATTTAAGCCCCATCTACACCAGGTCAGCTGCTGTCTCTGCAGCCTGGGCTTTATGACATTCTTTCTGGCTAACGCAATTCTACGACCCATGTTAACGATGCTGTTAGACTGGACAGAGGCTTTCACTGTAGGATTTATTTCTGCTCTGGTATGAGGGTATAAGAATCAAGAATATCACAGAGAGCAAAACAGTTTGCATAGGACATCCACCAACATACAGCTGGAGTCACCTCTGAGAGGCAAGGTCAGTGCCTGGACAGCTGATTGCAGTGATGGAGCAAAAACAAAAGGTACAAACTCTTGCCAGAGAGCAAAAAAGCAGCAGCATGCTAAGACCCACCTCCAAAGAAAACCAAAACCAAACCAACCAACCAAAAAGCAAAACACCAAAATCAAGCCCCATTAGACATTTGGAAGCTGCTGAAAGGGCCAAATTGCAAAGGAGCTGCTGAAACACAGCCAGAAGAGCTCTGTGTCTGGACTCATCCTCACAAAGGGTGCCCAAGCACTGTGGGTCCCACTGCAGCACCAAACTGGTGCTGGAAACCCAGTTGGAGTGAGAAAACACAGCACAGATGCTCAAGCTGAGGCAGAACTGATGTTCTACCTCCAGCCTGGGCCATCTGCCAGATGTGGACCTCTGCTGGGAGTTAAGCAAAATGCATTTGAAACCTGGACAAAGCCCTTTATTTTGCAGGTTATTTATTTTTAAGGAGAGAGGAGAACAAAGTCTAAGGAGTCAGAATCAGGTGTTCAGATCCCCACAGAAACGCGTCGGGGGACGTTCAGAGCAGTGAAGCAGGCGTTACAGGAATGATGGATGCTGGACCAAGCCCAGCCTCCCAAGCCTAAGGGGATTTGCTCACACTGCCGTTTCTCACCAGTATAGGAAGTCAAGCACTTGGCAACAAGGGAGGCAGCTCTCCCACAACTCCGGTTACGCAAACAGCTGCCTTCTGCTGGGTTTCAACATGCTTCGCTGCTCCAAAAATAATTTCCTGCTTGACTTGATACCATTAGCAGGAGCACAGAGCGCGGCACGAACGGTCATGCCGCTTCACACTGGATCCAGCCAGGCACTGGTTTCTAGCAAAAGCCCTCATTTCTTCTTCTGGCAGAGGGGCAGGGTTATGCAGCAGGAAAAGGTGAGCAGCGCCATAGCGCTAGCCCTCTCCTCTCTCTTTGCAGAGGGTTTTGGCACAAGGCTGGGTGGAAGTATCTGCCACCTTTGTCCTCCTATGTCTCTTTCCAGAGCTGAGATTTCCCAGCCCTTACACACATGGCATATAACCAGCACTCAGGAGCCAAGCAGGAGTCAATGCCAATGAAGTTCAACAATAAAGTCACTGCTTGCTGGGCCATTAGGAGCTGTGCTGGTCTTGGACAGAGTTGCTGAGTTCCTCCATGGCATGAGAATCTAAAAGGTAGTATCATGCCCTCTTTCATTCCCCATGGGATGGTTTTGCATTCCCTCTGGGGGCTTCTTGAAGCAGCCCCAGTCCAGTACGGTGCTTTGGGAATGGCAGCACTTTCTGTTCCTAGCTGGACTGGAATTTGGATAGCAAATTTTGCCCTAAGGTATATCTGATTTCCTGTTCTCTATTCCCAGCTGGGGCATCTGCATGCCCCTTCCCAAGGGCCTGCCTTGGGGGACACCTCCAGGGGCCTTCACAAACAGTGCTTTGGAAACCTCAAGTACAGAAATTGAAAGATGCTAAGGCCCTGCATATGAGCATTACACTCCACAGCCTGTGGACCTCCAACAGCATCGGTGTTCCAACTACCCCAGCTCGTATCCTCACACAGAGGTTAGCAGGTATCTTCCAGATAAAGTTCAAGTCATGTACAACAAAGAAATGAATCAGCAAAGTAAGACTTGATGTCACCACATAAAACAATGGCCGAGAAGTGGAATTTAGTAGGCTGTCCACAAACCAAATATATTTTAAGGCAGTACATACTGCACACTGGTGTGAAGAGGCACTCCCCAGAAAAGTCTGGAGGTCTGCTTTAGCATCTGAGAAAGCTCTGTGGAGTTTCCCCATAGAGCTGACTCAAAAGCAGAAATCTTTCACAGCATTAGCTAAGTGATTTTGTGCTGCCTTTCTCCTCCTCTTATACCTGAAAATCAAAGTTGTGCAATAGCACTCATTTATGCTTAAACATTTTAAGCCCAAAGAGACCATGAGGGATCATTTAATCAGATCTGCACCACACAAGCCTTACCAACCTTATCTTTTCATGGTCAATCTGTGAGTTACACAAGCACTCATGAAAGATGCCCCTCAGCCATAACTAGAGGAGTATAAGAGGTGATGAATCCACCACTGCTTTTGTGGAGCTGAGACAGAAACTAACCTTGGAAGGTAAATCCATGGAAAGGGAGGAAAGGTGCCACCAGGAGTTCTGCACAGAGCGTAACTCCAGGATTGCACCCCTAGATTTCATACACAAGGCAAAATACCCATCTGAGGAGACTAGACGCCAGGGGAGGCCTCTCCTGTCACCATCACAGTAAAAGGGAATAACTCTGTGAAGACCTCAGTCACAAGAGGACAGGCCTGGTGGGAAGAGTGTGCAAGCTGATTTCTATGCTCAACTGACCCATGTCTGCAGCTGCTGCTGCTCCCACAGCCTGGGGGAGTGCTGATAAGCAGCAGTTCAGCTTTTCCAGACATAGCACAATTCCTGTTTACAGCCTCTGGGCTAGAGTTTTCAAACGAAGGAGCTAGGTGTCTATTCTTGCAGGAAGCCAGGTGTGTAAACAGTTCCATTAATATACCCAGCAAACTGTGCTCTAGTACAGCAGAGAGGGCTAGTGGAGACAAGCCAAGAGCACAGGAGCTGAGGAAGGAAAGTACTTTTAAAGAATATGCCTAATTAGAGATGGGCCACGGCCAAAAGTCTGTATTTGAACACCTGGAATAGCCCCGGGGAGCAGAATTGTAACCTGAACCCAGATCCACATTTTGTAACTCGCTCCTCTCCCAAATGAGCTAAAACCCAGTCCCAGTCCCAATCAGCACAGTCTGATCTGTAAGTCCCCAGCAGCCAAAGCCTAGAGATCTGGCTTTCTAATCTCAACTGAGTTTTGGCCAAGCTGTTGTGCTCAGATACTGGGTGCCCTCTATCCCTCTTGCCCAACACTGCCCAGTGCCCTGCAGCAGGCTCACTCTGCACCACTCAAGAGCTCCTCCTTGGTAGCAAGGCCTTGGATTGCTGACTTGAGGTGGAGAAGCCCGTTGGGTGTCCCATGGCATGTCCCCATTTGCTCCAGTGGCCCTGGCAACCCCAGCACTTTTACCCTATCTTTCACCACTTTCTCCCTGCCCTCACAGGCTACAGCTGCAGCTCCTGCCCAAAGCAAGAATCCTGCCCAAATGGAAAGTCAAGTGGCTCCTCCACTCATGCCTGCAAGCCAAATATTGACAGCGACAGTTTTGAAGACCATAACCTCCATGGTGGAAAAAGACTCCCACGTGGTGGAGTCACCATCCCTGGAGGTGTTAACAAATGTGTAGACATGGCACTTAGGGACATGGTTTAGTGGGCATGGTGGTGTTGGGTTGATGGTTGGACTCGATCTCAAAGGCCTTTACCAACCAAAATGATTCTGCGATTCTACAACTGTATGTCCTTGATGAGTCCTTGCAGAAGTGTCAGACTGCCTTTTCTCCCTTACAGTTTACTTCTCTAGGACAGAAAACTAAACTTCACCCACACCTTGCCACCTCTTTGGAATGTAGATTGTCTTTATAGCCCAATCCCATCTGGCAAACAAAGCCCCATCCCCATAAAACCACCCGGTCACAGGCACGCCGTGCGTTTCCGACAGCTTGCAAGGCTGACTAAACATTTACTTTTGGATGGCTCATTTCCAAAGCCCAGAAATAGATCCTTGTCCACAATAAAAGAGTGCCCGGGTGTGCCATCAGATGCCTTCACTGGGCCGTTCACAGCGTGCCATTGGCATTCCTCTGCTTTCCCCCTCACCAGGTGGCATCACTGCCTCGTGCCAAGCCTGCTGCCACATCCCTTTCTCCAGGCAGACCTGCTGATAGGTCTTATCTCCAAGTTGGATTATTCTTGGGAGGTATTTGGCTCTCATTTTTGCACTATCTGACCTTGGGTCCCATTAGTCTGAGGTAGGTGACTAATGCATGTGGCTTTTGATTGGACACCCAGGCTCTCACCAGCACAGAATGGGATGAAGTGGCACAGCTGGAGAAGGGCAAACAAGATTTGCTCATGTTGGGTGCCATAAATACTCAGGGCAGTACTTGTGATTTGAAAACCTTTCAAACAATTTTGTTCCACTGCTATTCAGAGCAGCTTTGTGTCATGGAGGTAATTTTCTAGCTACTGCAAATCTTTCTGTATCGTAGCTGAGCCTCCATCCCCAAGAAATAAAACTAACAAAGAAAAGGAGTCAGGTTCTATACAAAAGCACAGGAAACACTTGATGAATCCTTCAAGGGTCAAGAGACTTCATCTGAAAAGTGCTTGCCACACAGCACCCAGGCAAAATTAAAATGATGCAACTTTTGGTAGGGCGGACAGATTACAATCAGGCAATTACACATCTCAGGCCACGTAATCACAGGCAATGAGAGCACACGTGGGTGTAGTGTGAGGTGTGAGCCTGTTATGGAAGGGTTAATTGATTACTGCGAGATGATATTTTAAAATTACTATTAATCTATAGTTTATTAATATTAAATATTCAGAACTTGCATCACCCCAATCACCATTTAATAATAATAACAGGTTCTTTGCAACATTATGGAAACTATATAAAGGTTATAATAGAGGATCTAGAAGTAACTAGTGAATATATACATTAATTGAACTCGATTTAAACTGGAAGAGAAGGTTTTGCAGTCAGTATACCGCTCGCTCACTAGATGGACGCGAGGAGCAACTTTCTACTTATGGCAGAAGGCAATTAATAATTACAAGAGGCTTTTGGCATTTACTCACAAAAAATAATATCTGACAGTACCCAAGGCTCGTAGCGGGGTTGCTGTCTGTAGCCGTCAGAGGCTTTAGAGTTTCCCCAGGCTTCTGGGCGCTGGAGAAAGGAGATAGACAATCTCTGACCTGTTCCTGGCTTTCTGAATGATTTGTGTTATCTCCAGGGTTTCCATCTGGGCAGAAGGTTTCCAGGTGCAGGCAGGATGTCTTGCAATGTGCAGTCTGGGCACAGTGTCACGCTGGCTATGCAGGCCGAATGTGTGGAGGTATCAGAGCCTCAGTTCAGGATCAAGTAGGCACAGATACAATAGCAGAGAGAGAGAGCTTGTGTTACCTGCTCATCCTTTATATCCAATACAGTCTGAGACTAATGGGCCTTTGGACACAGGATAACCAATCGAATGGGAGTTAGCCAAGATTTGGCCATATTGGGTGAAGCCATAGGCTTGCTTTACCCTTTTCTGGGCAGAACACAGCCCTGCACAAGGCAACTGTGTGTACCTTGTTTACCACAGTTGGGCAGGTCACAGACCCCCGACTTGGCTCCAGATTCTTTGTCCCTTTTCCCACGGTTGCTCTCCCCAAAACAGAAGGAGAGCAGAAAAACATGCCTGGGTAAGCCAGGATATGTACAAGCCTAATTTGGCCTGCTTAGGCCTACCATGACAGAGTCTGATGTCACCAACCACAGCCTCCTCTGGTTGCCCTAAAGGCGTTCTTCAACAAATGGTCTCCCAATTTCTTTTCTAAACATCAGTTGATTCATCTATTCTAGAAGTCTCTATTCTAGAAGTAGGTCTCTTTCTGCCATGAAAAGTAATTCCTGGAAGACTGGGCAACATCCAAGACCTTCTAGTTGATGTTTTCCAGTGTAATGGATTTGTCATTTGTCTCATATCCCACTGTGTCTGGACAGTTGGAAAGGGAGGGAAACAAACCCATCACACACAATATGGATCATCTGTTAAACAGCTTTATGTCAGGAAAGAGCCTTTCTAAGCTTCTGTAGGAAGTAAGCTTAAACATCTGAGCATGAGCATCCTCAGCTTTGATAGCCATTACTGTCTTTTCATCCCCCACTTCTTTTAAAGCCTGAGCAGCAGCATTTAAGACTCTGGCCTCCTGTAGGTGTTGCTCAGATGCTCCCCAGATGGTTTACCCAAGGAGATTTCTAATTGTTTGGGATTTTAAAAGAAATATCCTGCAGGAATCTTTTAGGTTTCTGGAGGTTTCCTTCCTTCCTCTACAAGTTTCTTTACTCAGAGTCTTGATTTAAAACCAAACTCTAAGGAAACACTTCCAATGACTTCAATATGTCTCAGATCAGACACCCTGGGGTAAAAGAGAAATGAACCAAATCCCATACAAATAAAGGTGGTGAGGATTTCAAAAGGGCTCAGAGTGAGGTTTTGTGAAGGAGTAATTAGCCCAAAGGTTTCAGCCTAGAATATCATGGAATAAAGCAGCACTCAAGGAGACTGAGGAAGTTAATACTGCATAGAGCCCACAAAGGATTAGATGTATAATCCCCTCTCCACCAAGACATGAAAACCGAAGCAACAATTGCTGTAATAACGAGTAAACAAGAAAACCTCAGATGGTCAAAACTACTCAAAGCCTTGAGATCCTGAGCTGCTTTAAACAGACCAGATTTCCAAAAACTCTCAGCCTCTGAAAATTCACAACAGACATTCCCAGTGGGAGACCAAAAGAAAAATCACAGTGGTTTCTGGAAAGCCTGATTGCTGTGCTTCTGCTTCAGAGGGCAGTTGGAGAGCAGAGCAGAGGCCCCTACACATCTGCAAATTGTTCTCCTGAGCATACAAGGTCTGTATCTCTCCAAGGACATCGTGTCCCAACCAACACTTCATTGCAATGAAACATTCCACTCCTCCAAAGCGGCTACTCAATGTCCCCCCCAAAATGGGATACAACCCTATAGGGCATGTTTCCCTGCCTCCTGCAAGTGCTGTCTGGGCAAACTGGGAGTGCTTCTACATGTGCTATGGCACAGGCCCACCGCTGGTAACACATGGTGCACTGATGGACCCTCACCATGGTGTCCAGCTCTTTAGATCACATCCTGAGCACTGCTCTCCTCTTAGATGAGCATCTCTGCCTGCCAGTGTTGCTTGGGGCCATCTGCTGCAGCACTGGACACAGCCCAGGGTTCAGTCTGCAATCAGAGTGCTACAGAGAACTATTCTGATCCTGGAATCACCTTTTCTCTTGGCTGTGATCATCTATGGTTTGCCAGGTTAAGAAGACAAGCCCCAGCAAGCATTGAGGTTAGCCTGGAGATGGCCATTCAGAAACTCCTTTGCCCTCTGGCTGCATTCACTGCCTGAATGCTTAACATACCTTTGGCTCTCTCCGGTGGTGGAGTGGCTGGGAGCACAATTTCATGGAGAGACTGCCAAGGAAACTAAAATCCAGGGTGGAGCCAGGGGAGCTGGTATAGTTCATGCAAAGGTCATACTCTTTATTATTTCCTTCTGAGCACCCTGTCCATGCAGCATGGTCTTCACCCAGGACCACAGTGAACCAATGCGCCATAACAAGCAAGTGTTGCATCTCCTCATCTGTCCAGCAGTCTCCTGCTCTCCCAAGCTGGCAGCAACGTCCAAGAGAAGCACCAAGAAGGGTTGAATACTCTCCCTAAACTCATCCAGCAGCCATTTCAGGCAGGAGGAAAACAGGGGAAGGTAGCAGCAGTGGATGTGGTGTTCCCTTTCTTTCCCTGTGGCAAATAAAGGTCCGTTTTGGAAATACTACTTCCTTCCAGCCCAAATCCCTTTATGCCCTAATCTTACCGGCCCAGATGACCCAATACCCCTAAAAGCATGAGGTCTTTCTTTTGCAGAGCTTCATTTCTCAGCTCCCCAAATCTTAACTCCTTCTAACCCCCACTTCACATGCTGAATCCGCACATTTCCGCTCATCCCAAGGTTCCCTCCCTTGTCTGATAGTCCTTCCCACGCAAGCATCACATCCTTCCTGCCACAGCCTCACCACAAGCCTGGGTTTGTTCACTAAAGCACAGCAGGATGAAGTGTAAGCATGACCCTTTGAATCCAAAGGATTAGGAGGTGTAAAGCAGTGAGCTGTCCATACAAAGGTGTGCAGGCATGAAGGTTGTGTCACCCTACATTGACATCCAAGTTCTTCCGCCTGGTCTTGCTGGGTCCAGCTCTGCACCCCTGCACTTCAGCCCCCAACCACTGTGACTTTCCCACCACTGTGCTCTATGACTGGCTGAGCTTGGTGTTTTCTACTGCTCTTCTGAAACAGCAAAAGGTTGGAAATGGTTTTGAATAAACAATTTAAAAAGAAAGGGAAAAAAAAAAGAAAAAGAAAAAAAAAAAAAAAAGGGTCCCAAAATGGGATGGTAACTGGGTTTACAAAAGCTCTACCTGCTCAGGACACCAGAGGATGAAGATGAAGACACATCTAGGAGAAACCAGATATGTTCCCATAATGTGGTAGATATTTGCCTGAGCACACCTCGCAATAGAGGAAACTTGCAACCTTTGGGATGCATAAACAGCAATATTGGGAGAGGGAAGGAAAAACCATCTCACTGCCCTGTCTCATGCATGAGAACACCAGTGCAGAGGGGTGGGATGGCTTACTCGCCTCACAGGAAAACCACAGCAGAGCCAAGTCCCAATTCCCAGTTCAGGACTTAACCACAGCCTATTCTGTGCTTTCTATTTTCTATTAACAAAGGAAACAGTATTTTCCTGGATTTCAGTCCCCAGTGGAAGTGCCGGATTTGCTGCCCAGTTGTGAAATATTCCAGGAGTGGGAAGAGCAGATGAAGCTCCAGTGAGTCATAAGCAGACAGTGCCTCATTGTGAAACCTGCACCATGAGAGTCATGTTCAGCCCTCTGAGGCTGCTTAGTGAGGCCAGACCCAAAATACCTTGTGTCTTTCCATAAAATTCCAGGCTTTGGGTTTGGTTGGATTTTTTTGGTGTTTCCCACCCTCCTCCCCCCCCCTTATTTTTTTTTAATGCTTATAACTTGGGGTTATGAAGTAAGGCATGACAAGAAAGGTCAGACACCTCCTCTACACAACTTTCATCATATAATGGCTTGAGTTGGAAGTAAGCTTTAAAGGACCTAGAGCAACTCCCTCGCAGTGAGCCAGGAGATCTTCAACTAGAGCAGTTTGCTCTGAGACCCAAACATTCTACCATGAATGTTTCCAGGGATGGGGCATCTGTCACTTCTCTGGGCAACCTGGGCCAGTGTTTCACCACTCATCATAAAATATTTCTTCCTTCTCCCTAGCCTGAATCTCCCTCTTTCAGTTTCAAACCACTCCCTTGTCTAAAAAAAAGAAAAAATCTGTCCCCATCTTTCTTACTGGTCCCTTTAAGTACTGAAAGGTCACAATAAGGTCACCCTGGAGCCTTCTCTTCTCCAGGCTGATCAATCCCAACTCTCCTAGCCTGTCCTCACAGGGGTTCCAGCCCTTGGATCGCTGTTGTGGCCCCCTCACCTCAAACAGGTGCATGTCTCTCCTGTGCTGAGGACTCCAGAGTTGTACACAGAAGTGCTGCTGAGATCTCAGCAGCAGAACCACCTCAGCCCTGCAGGACACAGCTAAGACCACTGACCAGGCATAGAAGCTTTCAAAGCCCTGGCCAAGGGCAGGGTGTTCCAACCCCTAGAATTATTTAGCAGAGGTAACTTCAAGCACACAGCTTTGGACTGGGATCTAGCCACCACGGGCACAAAATAGGGTTTCTCTCACCCACCACTCTCTCACTTTGGACTCCAGGCATGAGCGGGTAAGGCAGGGTAGCCTCCTTGGTGCACAGCACAATGAAAGCTGGAGAAGACAGTATGGAAATTTCCTTAGTTCCCCCATAGGCATTGTACCCCTTTTATTTCCTGTCTGACTGCTGCCAAGCCAGGAAAAACCAAGTCAGGAGCACTTTTCTTGTGGCTCTGATGCAAGGCAGTTTCCAGCAGCCTCCAAGCGTCAGCTCTCTAAGTAGCGCAAGACAGTCACATGAGGAAGTTCTGGATACAATCTCCTTCATGTCTTTTTAAAATGCCTTTACACCATGGTGCTGCTGGGAAGGTGAAGCAGCTAACCCAAAAGGGCACAGATGCCTGGGAGGAAGGAGGGTGTTGTGGGTAGAAGGGGCAGGTGGACATCTCCTGTAAGCTGACACATCCATGTTTAATACCCTTCCACCAATCCCCTGCAGAAAACTAAGTGGAAATGAGGGTTCTGAAGAAAAATGGCTGAGGAAGATGTTGCTAAGAGTACCCCATCTGCTCAGCCTAAGCCCAGCCCTTCTCAGCACTATCCCATACCCTTGAGGACAGCCACAAGGCATGGGCTCTTCCTCCCATGAGTGATGAATCCCTTGCCTTGAACCCCTCGGGAATTCTCCCTTTGGAAAGGGCCCCACCTATGGGTGAAGGACCAAAGAGGAATTCACCCCCAACATCATCATCTCGTCCTGCCACCCCCACTGAAGTTCAGACCAGGGTTGCAGGGAGAGCACAGAAGAGTCAGGTCTGCAAAGGGAGGATCCTGACAGCTTTGTAGTGTCACTGTGATCTTACAGGGGGTAAATAGGAGAAAACCACTGGGCCTGGCTAAATCTAGAACTGGTAGCCTAGATGGTAAGTGAGGTAGAGATGTGCAGGGAGAAAGGACTGCGGAGGGGCTTAGTGCAGACTCATCTGTTGCATGCAGCACCACAGACAGGGAAAACCACTCAGGACCTACATCCTGGTGACTTATGGTAAGTTCAAAATCCAGCATCAAATTCCAGGGCTGCGACCACAGGCAGAAGGTGTTGGTGGCCAGATCTAGGGTTTTGGCACTTAGGTGTCAAACAAGAAGAGGGCTTGATAAGTAGACATGTCCCTGAGTTGTTTCAGACTTCATGAGGAGGTAAACTGTGCTGCAGAATTCCCCATGTCTCTTCAACCACAGTCTGAACAGCCAAGTTAGGTGGAGCTATCTCCACTGTAGATGTCTTAGATGAGGTGAACTCCACCCAAAGTGCACTGAGGTATTTCTTAGGTTCAAAAATAGGTTAAGCAAGAAGTCAGACTCAGAAAGCTCTGGTGTTGGGATGAGAAGTGCCCTAGACCTGAACTCTGATACAACAAGTTGTGGGATGGGTGCTGTATGCGATTCAGTTAACATGGACCTTACGCACGATCTTTGGGACCAAAACTGATGTCATGCAGAGTACATCAGAAAAAGAATCTCTGGATCCTGTATTGTTTTTCACAGAAGGCCACAACTGAAGTCCTCTGCACCTTCTCCAAACCATCAGCTCCTTGACAAACAGCCCATTTGCTATTCCCTCCCCATCTCTCCCAAGGCACCACGGAGCTCAGCCAACAGTGGCAGACCATGCTGCAGCTCATGGATGACTTACTGGCAAGTAGATACCACCTCCCTCTCTCCAAAGTCCCTGGATACAAAAGACAAAGCAGTGCCTGTACAAGTGTCACCGATCCATGCTGTTTGGCTGGTGAACATCATTCCGGGCAGAGAAATACCACAATTTCTGCTGGAATGGAGCGGGAGTAGCTCCCAGCAGCAGAATGCGCTGCTTTGTCCTGAAATGGATTGCAACCCTCTCACCCTTTGCCATGTTCCTGCCTGCCTTCCCAGCTCCCAACCTTCAGCCCTTTCAACACCCACAGTTTTTCCACTCTGTTGCAAAGTGATGAGAAATTCCCTGCCAGAGGACATCGTTCAAATGAGTTATTGAAAAGAAATGCAATTCGTTACTCCAGGCAAACAAGTTACTTCTTTTCCCCTCAAGGAAGGAGGATAATGGCACAGTCAGGGTAAAAAAAAAAAAAAAAAAAAAAAGTCCCTACCCCCAAAGCCTGCTGTAATGCTATTAAATAAGAAACCAAAGGAGTTTGGCCAGGAATATCCCAAGTTCAAAAGAATAATTGCTCAAAGAGATTTAAGCCTAGAGCTGAGTCACTAAAATGAAGAAACCTCTCCTTGTCCATAGAAAGCAAACAAATCTTGGGCCGTACAGCAAAGCTTCTGTATGTCCTCGTTAGAAGGGGAGAAGAGAGAAGCCAAATGCAATTAATCACAGCCCCAGAAGAAAGGATGACATCTCTGTAATTAGCTACATAGGTTCATCTTTCCACTTTCGAAGACTAATCCAGCCTTCTTTCACTGTTCACCTACAGTGCTGCCACAAAAGTCTCCTACAAATATCAAATTAGCTCTCTAGGACTACATACTCAAACTGTGGCCCCTCAGAAGCTTTGCAGTAAGTGCTCGAGGAGGACAGAACACCTACAGAGAGCAAGGAAAGCTCCTATTCTCATTCACCTTTAGTGGATGAGCCGTCATGGAGTTTGAGATGCCAAGAAGCTATGGACCTCAGCTGAACTACAGGAGTTATTTTGAAGCTAGGCATTCGGTATCCACAATCCTGATCCAAATGATCCATGACCAGAAGACATGTTAAAAAAAACCAACCACCCACACAAACATGAAAACACTTTCCAAGTGGTTAATATTGCAAGTGCTTGTGCTGATAAATACCTCATCCTCAGGTGGGGTAAATCTGCCTGACAGCCACCCTGCCCATGTTGTTCACAGCTATGCACACTGTTTGTACAGACAGGAGTGGACAGGAGTACAAAGAGTAAAAGAAAGATCTTCAGTAATTGAGTAAGCTGAAGCCAGCTGGAAAAATGCTCCTTTAACTGCAACAAAGGCACATTCCATAGATGAAACTCATCCAGCTCCAACTGAAAGTCACTTTTCCTTTGCTTACAGCTTCATTCAAAGTCTTGGAAAAGACAGGAGGAAGTGGATTACTTCGGAGAGAGGAAGAGGAAGGGCTGGAGCTAGTGGTTACAGCTTAGAGCAGAGATCAGGATCTGCCAGCCCTCCACAATCCTGTGCAAATCAGAACAAGCCATTCAACTTCCCTGGGGCTCCCTCCATAAATGGGGGTTGAAAAAATATTATTCCAACAATTGAAACAACAACAGACCAGATCTTTAGGTCAAGTACATCAATGGAGTGGAACAATACCAAAATGACATCAGCTGAGGAGCTGAGACTGGTTTCTACCCCCTCTCTCGTGTCCAAACCACTGCTAACATATGAATAATGCTGTCAACAGATGGGGAATGCTGGCCAGCTTTGTGGTGAGGGAGAGGAGAATGCAAAGTGGACAGAAATCTCCAGCTCTGCTCTGCTTCTTTTCAAAGGAAGGAGATTGGGTGATTCATCTATGAAAGATGGGCTGTGGCGGGTAGGTCAAGAGAGGTTCTCCTGCCCCTCTGCTCTGCCCTGGTGAGGCCACGTTTGGAGTATTGTGTCCAGTTCTGGACACCCCCGAGTTCAAGAGGGGCATAGAACTGCTTGAGAGAGTCCATCACAGAGCCAAAAAGATGCTGAAGGGAATGGAATATTTCTTTTATGAGGAGAGCCTGGGGGAGCTGGGGCTCTGCAGCCTGGAGAAGAGGAGACTGAGAGGTGACCTCATCAACATTTATAAAGATGTAAAGGGTGAGTGCCAAGACACAGGAGCCAGGCTCTGCTCAGTGATGCTCAATGACAAGACAAGGGGCAGTGGGTGGAAGTTGAGGCATAGGAAGTTTCCTGTAAACATGAGGAGGAATTTTTCCCCTGTGAAGGTGCCAGAATACTGGAACAGGCTGCCATGGGAGTTTGTGGAGTCTCTCTCTCTAGAGATGTTCAAAACCTGGCTGGCTGNTGACATTCTGTGAAATAAATGCAAGAGATTATGCAGCCCCAGGTAGAGCTGGAGCCTTCCTCTATTCCTGTGGGCAACAAGGAGGGATGATTACCAGTGGGATCTGTCAACTACTGGGTTCAGTTTTGGGCCTCTCACTATAAAGACATTGAGGTGTTGGAGTGCATCCACAGAAGGACAGCAGAGCTGGTGAAGGGTCGAGAGCACCATAATTGTGAGGAGCAGCTAAGGGAACTGAGGTTGTTCAGCCTGGAGAAAAGGAAGCTGAGAGAAGATTTTGCTGCTTTCTACAACTCCCCAAAAGGAGGCTAGAGCCAGGAGGGGGTTGGGCTCTTCTCCCAAGTAACAGGAAATGTCCTCAAGTTGTGCTAAGGGAGGTTTAGGTTGGACGTTAGGAGCGATTTCTTCCCCAAATGGGTTGTCAAGCCCTGGAGCAGACTGCCCAGGGCAGTGGTAGTGCCCCCATCCCTGGAGGGACTTAAAGACCATGTAGATGTGCTGCTGAAGGGACATGGTTTAGTGGTGACCAGGTAGTGCTGGGTTAATGCTTGGACATGATGATCTTTTAAGGTCTCTTCCAATCAAAACCATTCTATGATACATTAACAGGACGAGGGAGCTTCAGGCACATCCATAATGTGACATTCATTCCTTTCCCTCCTGGTTGGTGCCACAAGCACAGCCAGAAGTGCTGGTGACACACAGGGGCTGTTCTGTGGCTCAGAACTGCTCATGGGGCTGCATTCCTGCTCACCAGCAATATCAGCCAAAGTGCTAAAACAAAACAAACAAATCTAGATTGCTCCTCTAATCATTGCACAGAAATCTGACAGAGGACCAAAAATTGATGTCAAAAGGTGGGATTTGATTGCAGCCAAGGTTGCAATACCAAATACCCTGAGTAGATTTCTCAACCTGCAGCTATTGATTCTAAAAATCAAACCAACCCTCTTCACATAGAATGGTAAAGGTTGGAAGGGACCTCAAAGATCATTTAGTTCCAACCCCCTGCCATAGGCAGGGACACCTCCCACTAGTACAGGTCACTCGAGGCCTCATCCAACCTGGCCTCCAGGGAGGGAGCAGCCACAACCTCCCTGGGCAACCTGTGCCAGTGTCTCACCACCCTCACTGCAAACAACTTCCTCCTAACATCCAGTCTAAATCTCCCCTCTGCCAGTTCAAACCCATTGCCCCTTGTCCTGTCATTGCAAGACCTTGTCAATAGTCCCTCCCCAGCCTTCCTGTAGGCCCCCTTCAGACACTGGAAGGCTACTCTAAGGTCTCCTGGAAGCCTTCTCCAGGTTGCAGAGCCCCAACTCTCTCGGCCTGTCCTTATAGCAGAGCTGCTGCAGCCCTCTGAGCATCTTCATGGCCTCCTCTGGACCTGCTCCAACAGTTCTGTGTCTTCCTGTGCTGGGGGCTCCAGAACTGCACACAGTACCTCAAGACTGTGATCAGAAGGGTCCTGTCAGCACACTTCACCTTGTCTGCTGTTAATGGGCATTCCTACCATCCTTCCAGGGGGATGTTTCCTGCAGACAGGTTGCTTAACCCAGCCCTGCTACAGGACATCACAGCCCCAAATCCACCACTATAGGATGCTCCGGCAGCCAGGCACCAACTGCGAGCCGGAGCTGCCCTCCATCGGCTGCAAGGGAAACAGCCCTGCGATGGGAAACTCGAAAGCTGCGCAGCTTTGCAGGTTCTCATGCCTCTCTCGTCCGTAATTACAGCCAACATTCACTTTTCTCTGCGTTATGCTGCAGGCGCAAAATGTGAGGGTTGGAAGCTTTCAAAAGCAGCAGCGACCTGAGGAGTTTGGAAGCATCATTGTCTGACGGCACCGAGGTGTCACCAGGGGCTCGCCATCCAAAAGTCATTTGAGCATCTCCAATTAGCTGAAATGGGAGATTCTCTCTTACTGCAGATTTTCCTATAAACCAGTGATTGATGCACACGCTCTCTTCTGAAACGCACCCCCAAACCCCCAAATTTTTGCTGGATAACAATTCTACCTGAATGTTGATGTTTAAATATGGGCATGTAACCAAGGATTAAGTTGAAAACTGAGGTAACCTTCACTGTCAGACAGTTAATACGCAGAAGGGTTGCAGTCATTTTATTTAAAATAATACATATTAAACCCTCACTCAACCACTGACATCTGTAAATACTTCCAAATCCTGTATTAGTATTATTGAAGCAACCTGGTATAGTGGAAGCTGTCCCTGCCCCTGGCAAGGGGTCCTAGAATGAAACGATCTTTAAGGTCCTTTCCAACTCAACTCATCCTACAATAATTCTGTGATTGTGTTCACCCCCTAAATGTTCATTTTATGCAACCATATAATAACTACAAAATTAATTCTCCCAGGCAGCCTCACGTCCATTGGACAACACAGAACAGGCACCAACCACAAAAGGATGGAGGAAAGCCTTTCCAAGTTTCAAGCAAGAGGAAGAAAAGCCCCCTGAGACTGTCTGCAGCAGTTAACTTGGCCCAACACTGCCAAGGCACAGCAGCAAGCAGAGTTTTCAGTAGCCATTTCTTAAGGCAACCAGATTTAAGTGTTCTACTCAGCCTTTGTGAAGGTTTGAGAGGCAAAGTAGCAGCACTGCAGCGCATGAATGCATGTGGGCCAGGCTCCACAGGGTCCAGAGAGCAGTGCTTGACAACACCATAACTGCAGGTGCCCCATGCAAAAGCCCAGGGGATGTATCACCATATACAGCTCACAGTACTTATGGCAACAGGACAAGGATCATGATCAAATGTAGTGACATTAGGTACCTGAACCTTGTGAAAAACAATTTTTAAAAGGAGGTATTGCAGCACAAAGAAGAGGAGCTGGGAAGGTGGCCTATGGTAGCAATGCCAGTGCAGGCAGCAGCAGGCAGCACTGGCAGGCAGGTTGGCTGTGATACCTTGGAAGACACTGCCACTGGCCAGGCACACTGATTTCTGCCAGCACAAGCTTTCCCTAATGATCTACAACCACAATCCTAGACTGTAGGGCTCACAAAGGTTGAAAAAAACTTCTTTCCATGCTAACCTGCATCAGCAGAAGTACCACAGGATCACAGGATGTTAGAGGTTGGAAGGGACCTCTGAAGATTAAGTCTAACTCCCCTGCCAGAGCAGGACCATACAATCTAGTGCAGGGTGCACAGGAGCACATCCAGACAGGGCTTGACAGGACTGGGCTGTGGAGAAGGAGACTCCACAGCCTGAGGAGCCTGTTCCAGTGCTCTGTGATCCTTACAGCAAAGAAGTTCCTCCTTATGTTGAGGTGGAACTTCTTGTGCTGCAGTTTACATCCATTGGCCCTTGTCCTATCACAGGGGAAAGTGAGCAGAGGCTGTCCCTGTCCCTTCCTTCTTGACCCCCAGCCCTCATATTTATAAATATTTATCAAATCCCCTCTCAGTCTTCTCTTCACAAGACCAAACAGCCCCAGGTCTCTGAGCCTCTCCTCATAAGGCAGTACTTCAGTTCCTTCATCATCCCCATAGCCCTCTGTTGGACTATCTCAACTAGATCACTGTCCCTCCTGAACTGGGAAGCCCAAAACTGGATGGGATAATCCAGGTGAGGTCTCACTATGGCAGAGTAGAGAGGGAGGAAAACCTCCATACTGAAAGAAGCAGAATAAAAGAAATGCTCCAACTTTCACAATGGATTTTATTTTTGTCCCTACCAGAGAAATGCTACAGAATCTTACAGAAAGATTACAGCCACATGCATTTCCCTGCTGACAAAGTTCTCTGGTGCACTTTGAAGCTTCCTTTACTAATAATGAGCAGGAAAATGAGACATTTCACTCCTCTTGCAGCAGGAATGTGTTTCATCCTGTTGTGACAGCACTACACCTCTCCACTCCTTCCCCACAAAGGTTCCAAACATTCTTTCACCTTTCCCAAGGGTCTTGCTCTATGCTGGGCACCCCTCAAGCACACTGATGTTTGCCATGAGTTTCTCACTGCTCCTGATTTTGCTTTTCTTAAAAGCAGGCTTTGCAGCATGTGCTGCTTTTCATCTCCAAGGAGAAGTCAACCAGGGTGTAAGACAGGCTCCATTTTTCATTTCAACTTGCTCTTAAATCAATTTAAATAGAAAATGAGGTTTTCAACAAGGTCTCCTTAAACACAGCAGGAGTAGCTCTTTGTAGCAGCACGGAAAGGAAAATGTTGAGTTTTGGTACGATCCTCTACTGCCACCAGCAGTAAGATATCATCAAAAGCTGGGAGGGAAGCAAAGTTCCACTTACCAGCTCTCTCAATGGTTGTAGCAAAGCCAACACAAGTGGGCTACTCACCCAAATCTGGTGGAGAGGACACCTCCCAGAGCAGAGCCAATGATGATGCCTATTCCAAAGCAAAGACCCAGCTTCCCTAAAGCATCAGCACGTTGGGAAGGAGTAGTCAGATCTGTAATAACCTTCTGAGCACCTGCAGGCAAAAAGATATATCCCTCAATATAGACTTGTCACAGGGTCTGAGGAGCAGCGAGACTCATTTTTAGACTACAGAAACTGTGTATGCTACAAAACGATCCTTGCAAGCCTGGGGCACATGTTTGTACACACTGCAAAGTGGAATTGGTTCAGCCCCATCAGTCTTAAGAAAAAAAACAGTCAAACCCTTCACAGTCATAGGAAATCAAAGGAAATAAAACCACCCAAACCCTTCACAAGTGGCAAAAAGAGGCTTAACACTCCATCAGCTTGAATCCTCCTGCATGAGTTACATGTACTTCTAGTAGCTAAAGGTTTCTGCTAGTAACACCTAGGCAAAGCCATCTAAAGCAGAACAGCTCGGTGGGCAACTGAAAGTAGTTTTGCAATTGTGTTTTGTTTTCACCAATATGCTCCTTTCACCAGGAAAAAAGGGGGAAAGCTCTGCTAGAAAAAATCCTGATTGCCAGAAGGTAGCTGAGACATTTGGGACAGCACTGCTGCCAGCAAGGGATTGTCACCCACTTCTGGGAGGTGGAGTCCAAATAATTTGCTGAAGATCACACAGAAGGATGAGCCTGGGAGTGCAGGCTATTAGCCCTGCTTTCCATAATCAATACACTTACTGCTTGATGTTCTCACCATTTTATACTGATGATCACCAAATGTTCCTCCTGCCCTCTTTTACACTGCTGAGCCTGCTGACTGCCAGCAACATGAGCAACGAGAGACAAATCAGGCAATAAAGGCAGATTGAAAAACCACTCAGCCCTGACCAACCTTACCTGGTAGCCCATGCATGAACACTGCTGGTAGCCTGGAAAGGAAGAGTAGGGGGATGCTGGTGGAAATGGATGTCAGCAGGAAGAAGGCACTTCCAGATGCACAGGAGAGAATTAAGGCTGCTCGGGTCCCAAACTGATCTGCAAACCTGGCACAGAAATGGTACAAGGTTGTCAGAAGTGGGACTGTGCAGGTCCTTACAAGTGTGGCACATCTAGGTGGATGGAGTTACAGGACAAACTCCTCATTTATCCACCATGAGAAAGGCTGATCAGATTCTCCAAACTGCTCAGTACACAAAAGAGAATTAGACATTGAGAGGAGCATCCAAACCGGGCCCTTTGCATCATCCCCATTCTTAGAAATGCGTTTTCTTACAAAAGCTGTGTTGGAGAATTTAGTGTTACTCATTACAGGTTGCCCAGGGAGGTTGTGGCTGCTCCCTCTTCTAGTGGGAGGTATCCCTGCCTATGGTGGGGGGTTGGAACTGGATGAGTTTTGAGGTCCCTTCCAACCTAAACCATTCTATGATTCTATGATTTTTAAATGCATATTATGGTAGTGCCCAAGGGCTTTTAAAGATTGGATCCTTAAGTGCTGCACACCATGCACCAGAGGATCCTGTCGAGCTCACAGCCTACATCAACCAGAATGGTCAATGTCATGTAGGAAAACTGGGACACGCATCAGCTCCCCATCCATTAACTACTTTGGTGATGAGTAGCAGGGCTGTTAAGAAAAGCTGGGTATTCTCAGCCTCATTTTGGTCTCCTAGCACTGGATGACATTGCTCTTTCACATCTGTTTTCCTGCTTCTGGGTCATGCACAGCCCCACCATGCAATATTTTGGGGTAATTTCCCTTTCATTAGGAATAGAAATGTGCCTCATGTGGGGCAGAAAGGCAGAAAATCTGAATCTTCTCCACTCTCATTTTGATAGATGAGCTTAGATGCCCCAGTTCCCAAAGATTCATGCAAACCCAGCTTTGTATTCCACACTGAAATACCTCCCTGCCTATGGTGGGGGGGGGGTTAGAACTAGATGATCTTTGAAGTCTCTTCCAACTTAAACCATTCTATGATTCTATACAGTCAGACTCAATAGTAGAAATAACACAGCCCTCAGCTATTTCCATTGACAGTTCTACTTAACATCAATAAATACCCTTATTTTTATTTCCCAGTCACAAGACATTTCTAAGGTTACACATGGCTATAAAACCTTTGCAGGATTAAGCTGTTAGGACCCAGGCTCTGGGGGCTCTAGAAATTTAAGTCTGTTCCCACTATATTGTTACGCTTGAATGTGTGTCATTAAATCAGAGTTAGCTTAATATAAAGGCTGCTTCTATGCTTTGGTATCACTAATGACAGCATTTATTTTTCCCTTGACCATTTATGAAATCTTCAAAGATTTCAACAGGACCATGAACCAGAACTAAATGATTCTTGGTTTTTATTAAAGCACAGAAATGTCTGGCCTTTTTCAGCTATCAAAAGGGTCATGAGAATTGTTCTCGCTTACCTTCCAAAAATGGGACCTCCCACAAGCTGAAGGACACCAAAGGTTGTCTGGAGGTAGCCAAAACCCACTGAGTCCAAACCCAGGCTCTTTGCCAAGTACTACAAAAGAAGAAAAAACAAAACAAAGCACAAAATCCCAACAGGTCAGGGAAATGAAGCATGCTATACTTCTAAATAAAGAGCTTAATGTCTGTGAGGAGAGGACTACAGCTCCAAAGAAGCACTTCCTTCACTTCCCCACACCTACAGGGAAAAACTTTCATAGGGTCAGACACATTTTACTTAATAAAGATCAAAAGTCTCTGTCCCACATCCCCTGCTCACAAAAATGAGGCTCAAAATCATCAATTCTGCTCTCTTTATCTTGGCAGTCCAACACAGATGGATGTATTTAGCCTCTGATAAGGGGGATGAGTTAGATTTAAATTGGCTTTATTGCCTACAGGTGTTGCGCCTAGAGTGGCCCAAGCTCTAGATGCAGCACCTGGAGGCAGTAAAGCTAAAGCACCACCCAGGAGATGACTGTGGCAAGATCTTGCAGTGTTGTTTAATCAAGCAAGCTGGAATCAATACAAGCACAACGTGGGCTAAGCTTTGCCTTTACTTCGAATGTGGAAGGCACACCCACAACCTGAGCTTCCAAAGCCTCC
>VWYK01071338.1:44862-58409 GCA_013399775.1 Semnornis frantzii | reverse complement strand
GCCCAGGGTCTCACCAGCCTCAGTGTCAAACACTTCTTCCTTCTCTCCAGTCTGAATCTCCCTCTCTTAGTTCAGACTCTCACCCCTTGTCCTGTCCCAGGGTCTCACCAGCCTCAGTGTCAAACACTTCTTCCTTCTCTCCGGTCTGAATCTTCCCCTTCTAGTTCAAACCCTCAGCCCTGGTCCTGTCCCAACAGGCCCTTCTCAAGTCCTTCCCCACCTTTCTCCTAGGCCTCTTTAAATGCTGGAAGGCCACCAGGTCTCCCTTGGAGCCTTCTCTCCAGGCTGAACGACCCCAACTCTCTCAGCCTGGTCTCACAGCATTGCTGTGGCCTCCTCTGATCCGTGTCTGTGCTGTGCTGAGGACTCCAGAGCTGGCCCCAGCACTGCAGGTGTGGTGTCACTCCTGAAGTGACACTCACTTTGGTGACACCAGATGGCACAGACAAGTCTTGAACATAGAAGTGAGCTCCCTGGAGGGCCACAACTCTAGGGGCAGCCTCCAAACCATGCAAGCCCAAAAAGCAACAAAGGTGTGGGGCATAGGCAGGACCATGCCTCAGCTCCCAAAAAGCAACAAAGGTGTGGGGCATAGGCAGGACCATGCCTCAGCTCCCATAAAGCAACAAAGGTGTGGGGCATAGGCAGGACCATGCCTCAGCTCCCATAAAGCAACAAAGGTGTGGGGCATAGGCAGGACCATGCCTCAGCTCCCATAAAGCAACAAAGGTGTGGGGCATAGGCAGGACCATGCCACAGCTCCCTTCCCAGCTTCATTTCGGGCTTGGCCATTGTCCCCTAAACACCACTTGTGAGGTTGCAAGGAGTAGACAAGTGGTGGATGTTCTCTGCTCCTCTTCAAAAAGAAGAACTTGGAATAAACCCCCAGAGGAACTCAAACTGCCACCCACTCCTCCCCAGGATCAGGTAGAAAGACTCTTCCAATTGGTTGACTCCAATCACTACTATTAAATAAACACACAAAGCCAATGAATGAGATAAAGACATCTTTAAGGAGATAAAAGAATCTTGTAAGACGAAGCCCCTTCCTCTTCCCCACCACCCCACCACCACTGGCTTTGCAGCTGTCATTTATTTGCTCCCTTGTCAAAGAGGCAGGGCACCACTGAAGCAGCACAGCATTGAAGCAGAGGAGGCAGGAAGGCTTCAGGTACCACTCTTCTTCCAAAACTACAGAAAATTTACTTTGTTAAAGCAAATAAAGGCATGGTGCTTCCCCAACTCCTGCCCAACACACTGCCAGTCAGCATGGTGGTTGGAACAGCAGATCAAAGCCACACCAGTGACACTCAGGTGGTTACAGGCTCCATCGTGGTGTCACTTAGCAATACAGAATCATAAATTGTTTCAGTGGGAGAAGATCTCTGAGATCATTGAGTCCAAGCACTAACTCAATGCCACCATGGCCATTAAAGCATGGCCCAAAGTGCCCTGTGCACACATTTTAACACCTCCAGTGATTTCACCACTTCCCTGGGTGGCCTGTTTCAACACCTGACCACTCCTGCAGCAAAAGTATTGTTCTTAATCTCCAATCCAGTGATCTTTGTCTGTTAATATGTGGAAACCCTCACCACAGAAGCATTTTGGATAGAAGAGACCTTTAATATCACTGAGTCCAGCCTTATATACACTGTACTATATATAATGTTGCCTCTGCAGTCTCTCTGGAGCAGGCTGCAGGGTGGGTGATGAAGCCCAGCTGTAATTCAGGCCCATGAGATGGAGGCTTCCAAACCCAGCACAGCTCCTGCCAGTGCTCACCAGCTGTCCCCTCACTGGGGAGCAGGACCCAGCTAGGAAATGCTCATTTGCCACTTTACTCACAGCAAGGTAAGAAGCAGCTGCTCTGGCTATGGGTCGCAAGGCATCTGCTGGGGGATCTCATGCAGTGAGGCACTAGAGAAGCTCTTCTTGGGGTTTTGAAGCAGCAGAGAAATGTCTTCTCCATCTGGGTGGCAGTAACATAGAGGTGACACTGAGCAGCAATGAGCAGGTCCATGCAGACAGGCTTCAGTGAAGAGCAGGAGGGGATAAGCAGCAGTATGGTCTCCAAGCCAGCATGCTGCCTGGAGGAGTCACTGCAGCCCACAAGCTGGAAAGAAGAGGAAAGCTGAGCAGCTCCCATGTGCTGTTCCCAGAGCCAGACCACCCTGCATATTGCACAAAGCCAGCCCTGAGCTGGTGGTGGCAGAATGGGTCTGTCACTGAGAACTGGTTTTAGTGGAGCCAGAAGCAACAAGACTCAGGCAGCAGCATGGAGAAAGTCAAACCTTCGGCTGCAGAGGCAGTTGCTGTGTTTTGTCTCTGTTTAACATGAAGGCACATCAGGCCCAGTCCCACCATCTGCCTTCACATCTGGCTCCCACAAAAACAGGAGGAGCTTTTGCCTAGACCCCTAAGGTTTGACCCCTTCCCCATCCCAGACCCTGAGCCACGTACCAACACCTGTGAGACAAGCTGCATGTGACAGCTGGAGAGCCAGCAGCAGGAGGATAAATACTCTTGATTGGGACATAAATATGCTGGGTGACATCTCAGCAGGGGCAAAGTGCTTTGGGTTTTATCCTTAATCAAAATCGAAACCTAAAGAGGACTGAATGTCTCAACCACAACAGAAGGTTCAGCTGCTAAAACATCTGAAGAGTCTAATGGACACCTGAAGTGACACCAAAGTGACCCAGGCAGAGTGCTCAGTCCTTGGGGACTCGGAAGTTGTCCTTCTCCTTGCGGATGGCCCCCATGGTTCGAATGGGGTCGGTCTGCCCAGCGTGCTCCTGAACTGTCTTCTCCCTGCCAGAAGGGAACACCAAGGCTGAAAGATCAAAGCTCAGAGATGATGTTACCACTGTCAGGTTTTGCCTGCATCAAGGGGAAAGGTGGCATTTGAAGATCAAAGACTTTGGCACTGCCTTATCAGCAACCTTGGCCGAAATACTTGTTGGCCAGAGGAACACTCTGCACAGCACCTTCTGCTGAGCCTATCTGTCAAATCCAGCTTGGTGAAGGAACTTAGATAACACAGCAAAGCTTGTCCTGTCTGCTGAGCCAGGGACACCACAACCCTTTACACTTCACTGCAGCAAGCTCAGTGCTGAGCCCATCTGCCGAATCCAGCTTGGTGAAGGAACTTAGATAACACAGCAAAGCTTGTCCTGTCTGCTGAGCCAGGGACACCACAACCCTTTACACTTCACTGCAGCAAGCTCCTGCCAGCATGGAGAGGGTGTTTTAAGGAGGGTACTGAGAGCATCAAGCCAGGGCTATGCAAGGCAGGAGGGTCTTTTCTGTGCAGACCTCCTTTCCACATCCCTCCCTCTCCAAGAAGAAGGAGCACTCCCACACCCACATCTCCCCCATACCTCACTCGCATGAAGGGGTTGTATGTGAACTCCTCTGCAATGGTGGAGGGTATGGTTGGCTCCCCACTGTCATACTTGGCCTGTGACAAAGGAAAGGTCTCTGCTTAGTGAGGGATGTCCTGGTGAATGTCCTGGACATTAACCATGCAGGGTTACTGCTGCATCTAACTGATTGAGAATCACAGAATCCCAGACTGGTTTGGGTGGGAAGGGACCTTTTAAATCTCATCCAGTCCAACCCCGCTGCAGTCAGCAGGGGACATCTGCAACTGAACAGGTTGCTTAGAGCCCCAAACAACCTGACCTGGGATGAGGCATCTCTGGGCAACCTGGGTCAGTGTCCCACCACCCTCAGTGTAAAACATTTATTCCATCTCTCCACTTTGAATCTCCCACTCATCCTCTCACAACAGGCCCTGCTGCTCCTCAGGCCAGAGCCAGACAGACAAGCACTGAGGAACACACACAGGCACTTGGGCTGAAGCTGACCCTCCCTGACAGATATGGACATCAGCCTGTTATTACACCAAGAAGTTTCCCAGGAGGGTTGCATCTCCACCAGACAACAAACCATCTTCTCTGGGCCTCATGCAAACTCTGTTCCCAACACAATGCCCCTCTAGAGGCACAACACACATAAGGGGCTCTTAACTCTCTTTCCTTCACCCCTCTGTCTCTCCAGCATTGTCTTCCCTCCTCTGCCTCCTCAGAAAGGCTTTGCCCCCACTAAGGCAGCAAGGCTGGGGGAGTGATGATCCAGCTCACCTTGGCCCAAGCAAGCTTTTCCTGAACAGCAGCATTATTGGGTTCAACGTGCCGAGCAAACTTGAGATTGTTGATGGTGTACTCGTGGCCACAGTAAACCCTCTGGGAAGAGAAAGGAGGAGTGACAGCAGGTACAGAGGTGGAGAGCAAGGCACCACCAGCAGTGTTATGGCAGAGCAGGCACAGCAGAGCCAACCCTGCAGAACACACAACAGCCTCCACTGGAGACAGGCACAGAAGTGGTGCCAGGAGTTATCAGCCAGTGCTACCTGCCAATTTAGTGACAAGCCTGTGGAAGAGCTCAGGCACCCCACCCTTGTTTTAATAAGCAGCAGCTGCTGTCTCCCCACAAAGCACCAACATTCTGGGGCATGTCCTTCCCAGAAGCCTCCAGCCATTCAGCAAAGACAACTCCTGAGGTGAGGATGCATTCCTTCACCTCCTGAGAAAGTCTCTCTCTGAGGAGCACTGTCACTTTCAAGGCAGGCTCTTTGCTGCCTGCAGGAGTTCCTGGCTCATTCCCACACTAAAGGACAGGTCCATACCGTTTGGGGGTCCAAGGTGCCCAGGATCTCAATCAAGGCTCTGTACATTTCCTCTGGGGTCCCCTCGAAGAACTTCCCGCAGCCGGCCACAAACAGGGTGTCACCTGCAAGGGAGACATGGGCAGTGTCAGCACCAGATAAGGCTCCTCACAGCAAAGCATGAGCACAGGGTCCCTGAGGCCTCAGTCCTGTCATTGTTGTCCCCTCTTGTCCTTTCTAGAGCGGTCAGGGAGCTCTTGTCCTCTTTGCTATGAAGATGCACAAAGATGAGTTGCCTCTGCTTTTTCTCCCCCTTGCTTGAGCCGTTACTTCTTCCATGCAGCAGTGGGTGCAAGCTCTGGAGAATGCCCGTTAGGAGAGGGAGGACAGTCTGGGGAGGCTGCCTGCAGCCTTAGGGAAGGCTGAACCCTACTCTCCACAACAGGATCCGGAAGCAGGCTACTAGAGAAGGAGCAGCAGCTCTCTCTCACTCCCCTGTTTTCTCAGGGTTCTCTCAGCTTTGTTACAGAGCACGGAACACCAGCAGGGTTTGGGATCAGCCACCTTTTGGCCTGAGATAATAAAGCAACAGCTCTTGTTTGAAGGAAGGAAATGCTAGATGTTGGACTCCTCCAGGGCTTGCTCTTGATGTTGCTTGTAGGGTGTCCAGCAATGGTTTACAAACCCAGAGGGGTTTCACCTACAAATCAGGGTTTGGCACAGGGCTTGGACTAGAGGATCTCCAGAGGGCCCTTCCAACCCCTACCATCCTGATTCACACTGATTGCATCAGATTGGAAGGGACCCTCAAAGATCATCTTGTCCAACCTTCCTGCAGTCAGCAGGGACACCTCTAACCAGAGGAGAATGGCAAGAGCCACATCAAGTCACATCCTGAATGTCTCCAGGGATGGGGGTTTGACCACATCCCTGGGCAGCCTGTTGCAGTATTTCACCACTCTCACTGCAAAGAACTTCCTCCTGGTGCTCAACCTAAGATATCCCCTGCTTCTGTTTCAGACCACTGCCCCCTGTCCTGTCACTAAACAGTCTCTCACCAGGCTTCCTGTAGGTCCCCTTCAGATATTGACATGTAATTGTAAGGTCTCCCTGGAGCCTTCTCCAGGCTGAACAGCTCAAATTCTTTCACCCTGTCCTTACATGAGAGGTGCTCCAGCCCTCTGATCATCTTGGTGGCCTTCCTCTGTACTCATTCAAGTGGGTCCATGTCCCTCTTGTGTTGGGGAACCTAGAGCTGGAAGCAGTACTGCAAGTGAGGTCGCACCAGAGCAGAGCGGCAGAATCACCTCTCTCCATCTGCTGGTTCTGTGATTACCACTCGGTAAGGGGGCAAGAGGTGGAAGTCAAGCACAGGCAGTAAGGGATGATGCACACAAGGTCTTATGTTCTNTCCATGTCCCTCTTGTGTTGGGGAACCTAGAGCTGGAATCCAACCTTCCTGCAGTCTCGCACCAGAGCAGAGTGGCAGAATCACCTCTCTCCATCTGCTGGTTCTGTGATTACCACTCGGTAAGCGGGCAAGAGGTGGAAGTCAAGCACAGGCAGTAAGGGATGATGCACACAAGGGCTTATGTTCTCCAGCTGAGGGAACTGGGATTGTTCAGTCTGGAGATAAGGAGGCTGAAGCAAGACCTCATTGCTCTCTCTTACTTCCTGAAAGGAGGCTGGATCGAGGTGAGGGTTGGCTTCTTGTCCCTAGTATCAGGTGATGGAATGAGAGGAAAGAGCATGAATTGTAGCCTGAGATGCAGGTTGAAGATTAGGAAAAAAATTCTTTGCTGTGAAGCAGTCAGGCACTGGAACAGGCTGCCCAGGGAGGTGGTGGAGTCACCATCCCAGGAGGTGTTCAAGAAACCTGTGGCCATGGTGGTGTTGGGTTGATGGTTGGACTGGATGATCTTGGAGGTCTTTTGCAGCTGACACAACTCTATGCACGCTCTACGCACATCCAGAGTCAGGAGCACACAGGCAGAGGGGGAGCTCAGCTCTTTGCAACGCGGACTGCCGGCAATGCAACCTCCCAACTCCTCACCTGTAAAAACTGCAGGTGGCTCGGAGCTATTTGGCTTAGTCACATAATAACAGATGTGTCCAGAAGTGTGACACGGCGTACTGAGGCATTTCACATTAAGAGATCCCACCTGAGAAGAAGGCAGAAGACTGGAGCTTAAGCTACTGTTTGCTTGCATTGCTACGGTTAGAAAAGAATCACCACTCTCACAACGGCCTACAAGCCCTACAGGCAAATTCTCACACGGCTGGCCAGGAAACATCAGCTCTGCTCCTGGGAGACTCCAGCAAGAGAGGTTTTCATGGCAGGGACTTGGAAGGGAGCTGTTTCCTCCTAGCAGGTGTTGTGACAAAGAGAACTGCCAGATTCTTTCATGTACATGAGGAGTGACTCAGTGCCTGGCTGGCAGCAAAGAGCGAACAGATCCAGAGCAGCACAGAAATTCCAAACGAGGTTAATCAAGTGGAAAAAGCTCCAAAGAACAACAAAAACAACAACATGAAGCTGGAGGGAAGAAACAGATAAGGCTCACCAAAAGGAAAGGATTCAACACGTCCTTGAGGCCAAGGGGATGTTTTCCCACCCAGGCCTGATTTGCACACCTTCCCCTGTGTTTCTGTGCTCCTTTCTTTGCTGCTGCCCTCACAGCACCCCCACCAAAGGTGCACTCCAAGCCCAGCAAGTGACTTCCAAGCCAGCCTGCACATTTCACAGCAGTTCAGGTCATCTGCCAGCTCATTTGTACACAAACAGCTAGGATCCAACAAGGCTGGCTGCTAGAGCTCTGGGAAAGCAAAGCAGCAAGCTGGCCCACGTTCTTCTCACCCTGTACTCCAGCCTTGGCTCAGAGGACCACTTGCAGCTGCTCAGCGTTAGCTAAGCTCCAAGCAGAGCACAAGCCCTGTCCTCTCACACATCATTGCTGACCACCCCAGTTAAAGCAGCTGTCAAGGAGCACATGGACACCCAGCACACCCCACAGCTGAGCCATGCCAATGTTCTCACCAGCCAAAACAAGCAGAAGGATTATGGTCCATAGGGCTGGAAAAGGGAGAAAGCTCTACTTTGACTACCAACTACATCCAAGAGAGGTTAAACAGTGAGAGCTGTGACCACAGTATGAACTGGGGTTGGACCACACCAGCCCAGCTCTGAAGCTGTGACACACGAGACCAAATCCTGCAGCTCCCTCCCTTTACCTTGAGTGAGGTAAGGTGGGACACTTTCTGTGTCAGTGCTCCAACTCTGCTGTCTCCTCCATACACACGCAGCCCTGTCTCCATCTTCACAAGCTTCTCATTTCCTCCAGCATGGTCCCTGGCAGGTCAGAAAAAGCAGTTTGGGGAGAGATGAAGACAAACATATCATCATCCATTCTGCAGTGGTGACCTCCAGGTGATCATTTCTGGTCAGCTGTTCTGCCACTGCTAACACTGTCTTCATACCAAAGGGAGGTGTGTGAGTCCCCAGCCTTGGAGGTGTCTGAAAGATGCAGAGATGTGGTGCTGAGGGACATGGTCTAGCACCAGTTAGATAATGGCTGGACTTGACAAAGGTCTTTTCCAACTGAAGTAATTCCATGATTCTTATTTCTCCAGGGCAGTGAGAAAGGAGAACAACCTCCAAAAAAAGTTCTTACCTAGCTGGGAAACACCAGCCTTAGGGGCTCACAGCTAACTTTCCAGTAACTAGGGCAGGAGCAGAGTGGGGTAACTGGGAGAGATGTAATTCAGTGTCCCACAAGACAGCATGGAGCAGGCACACATGTCCAAACAGTTCAGCATTTGCTCATGCTCCTGGTCCTGCCAGGTCAGAGCTGGTTCTGCAGCCACAGAGGTGGCTCCACTCCAACCTGAGATGGCTCCACTCTGATCTGAGGTTACTCAGGTTCAGCACAGCAAAACTGCTGAAGCAAAACACTCAGCTTCATATCCCTGGCAGAGTTAATCTGACACAGAGGTAAAATCCTCACATGAGTAGCACACCTCACAGGCATGCCCTGACACCTCAGAGTGAGGGTGCTCCCTCCCATGCTTCACAGCTACCTTCTCACACATCTATTTCACTGGCCACCTGGGAGATGTCAGTGTTTTAAAGGTGCTGACACACAGGGCTGGCAGCCTAAGCAACCCATTTGGTCATAGCAAATTCAAGGGCTTGCTCGATAAGAGCTTCCAGAGCTCTGATCCTTCTCCTGATACTTAAGCTCCTGCTTAGAGAAGATCAACTTGATCCAGAGAAGCAACACTTCTCCACTGCTGGTGTTTATGCAGAGAGATCCCACTACAGCAGATAGTTACCAGTGATGGTGAGTGGTCAGGACAGTGGTCAGCTTCACGCCATGCTTTTTGGCTGCATCCAAAACCTGCAGGCACAGGGCACAGCAAAGACATCACAACTCACACAAAATTACTTCAGAGCACGTCCAGTGCCTGGTGTCACCTGGACACAACTGCTCCAGGGTTTGAAAGCCACCCCAGCAACTCTACAGACAGCTCAGCCCCCTCTGAGCCACAGTGACAGATCAGGATGTGAGGTCTCTGCCGGCTAAGCCCTCAGCCCCATTTCCTTTTCTGCACTACATCAAACTAAGGGAAAAACCCCAAATTAGGTCAACAACCACGGAAAGGCAGGGAGCAACTACCTGAGCCCAGCAGTAGACTGCCTGTGAAGCCCTGGCCCTGCCTGTGCAGAGCCAGCGTGTCCTGCCTCCCCCACGCCTGAGTCAGCCTGTGACTCCTTCTCTTGTGGATGTGGCAACCTGCAAAGAGCTCCCCAAGCCACAGCAGGGAGCACCCTGCTCCCGAGGGCAGCAGACAGCATTACCTTCTGGGGCTGCACAGGGTCAACTATGGCAGCCTCCTTGGTCTCCTCGTCGATGAGGAGGTACATGTAGTTGTCTGTGAGGGCTGGCAGCAGTTCCACCTTCATGTCGGCTTGCACCACCGTGTGCGACTTCCTCTGCTCGTGCTCGGTGTGCAAGAAGAAAGCTCGGAGCTGCCCAGGACCTGAGGACCCCACAACAGGTTAGCCCAGGGAGGGGAACAAGTGGGACACAGCACAGCAGGTCTCTCAGCCCACAGCCCCACAGAAAGAAGGGTATGGACAGCCCAGCCTGCTTCCTTCAGAGGAAGAAGACAGGCCACGACAGGACAGAGCCTTAGCGTCTGGCTGTGTCACCTGCCCCACGGTGTGGGAGGCTCCTGGTCTTCTACAGCAGCACCAAAGAGGGACAGGACACTGCTCACAGAGATATGCTCATGCAGGGAAACTGCTGTACCTTGACTGGAGAGAGGATTTCAAGGCTAGGAAAGCAGAACAGAGAGGGAACAGCTGGACAAAGGTCAGCCTGGGACAGTGACTGTGCAAAAAAAGCACCAAAGGCCACATTGCAGCAACAAGATGAAAAAAAAGAGGGGTTAAAAGAAAAAGTTTTAAAAGGGAAAATACAGAAAAAAACCCACTGCTACAACACAACCACCTGGCTGGTTACTTGGGAATATCACATCCTGCAGGGAGAGAAGACAGGCTCAGCTCCTCACCTGGCCATGCACCAGGCACACACAGAAGCAGGTTTGTTGCTCAGAGGCCACCTTGATGCAACAGCAGTGCCTCCCTGTTTGCTTTTGGTTCAAAGTTTAGTCAGATCCAAGAAGCAAATCTAACTGCAGATGTAAATAACCTGGGCTCCACTGTTCAACTCAGATACATAGGTGGTAAAGAAACAATCAGGCCCTAAAGGAAGAGGACAAGGGCTTCCACTGCCAGGGCCCTGCCACACAGGCCTGGGTCCTTACACAGAAGTCTCTGCAGGTCAGAAATGAGCTGGTTTAACCTCAAGGCCTTTGCACACCACTGAAGGTGACTGCTTTGCTCTGAGCTGTGCCAGCTCAGCCCCCTTTTCATTTTGCACCACTGACTCTGTCCCCAAAGCTCCAACCCTTGGTGCTTAGTCACCTCCACCAGTGCCAAAGGGAGGGGTCACTACACTCCTAATCAACCTGCTCCACTCTTCCAAAATATTTGCCTGCTCCTGATAAGAGCCTGCCCTAGAAAGCAGAGGCCCCACAGCTTGAGTGCACCCAACGCTGACAGCCTCCCTGCAGCTCCACACATCAACAGGCAGTGCCAAACCCAGGACTGGGGCATGGAGCTGCTCAACACCCAGCCCTGCCACAGCTCCACACACCAACAGAGCCAGCAGGGCTGCCAAACCCAGATCCCAGCTGGGACTGGGGCATGGAGCTGCTCAACACCCAGCCCTGCCACAGCTCCACACACCAACAGAGCCAGCAGGGCTGCCAAACCCAGATCCCAGCTGGGACTGGGGCACAGAGCAGTAAAGCCCTGCTGGTACAACTGTCCCCTCCAGAACTTCTTCCCCTTCTGCCTCTAGCATCTCACTTGCTTATGAAGGAGCTGACAATGGGAGATAGCAGCAAAACAGAGCACTGTGCTGCAAGGAAATGCCCAAGACAGGACAGGGTAGGCATGCATCGGGTATCTGCTGACAGTAGATAGCATTGAGCAAAGCATCCATACCTGGTGAGGGCTCCTCTGGAGCAGAAGAGGCTTTTCAACAATAGAATAAAGCAACAAAATCCCCTTACTACTGCTTGATGGGGAAAAAAAAAAAAAAAAAAAAAATCAAGTGCTTTTTAAGTGCTCCCTAACATAAGGAACTTCTGGGTGTCATCAGCCACCAGAGCTGTGTGTGCATTCACACGCTGGATGCTAACTGGGGAACAAAACCAAGCCCACAAACAAAATAAAAGACAACCTTCGTTTGAAGTCAAAGGAATTATTCACATGCTTCAAATGCTTTCTTTTTACAAACCACTTCTAACCCTGGCCAGGATCCCAGCATCCCTTTGCATGTTTTAATTCACAACTCTTGCAAAACAAACAAACAAGCTCCACCGCATAAGGAAACGCTTTCTAAAACGCAGCTTCAAGAATGGAATGAGAAAACATCCAGGACTGTGAAACTCCCCCTGAGCTCCCACATCATTCCAGCTGCCTGCTCAGCCAGCAGACCAGACACGTTCTGATGAGAAGGATGTTCTCAACCCCACTTCTGCTGCGGGAAGCTCTCCAAGCAGTACGCAAGCCCTGCCCTGGCCCACCACCAACGGAGTGTTTCGGGATTGCTCTAAGGCACACAGCTCTGCCCCAAAATTAATGCCCAGTGACTTCATGAGCACTTGGTACTGTAACGAGTCCCTCCTGCAGCAGAGAGAACTGGGGAGAGCACACCTAGCCCTCTGGAACGGGTGGTTGGTGCAGGAGGAGCTGCCAAGAGGGATGGGTTTGCAGAGGAGAAGCGTTCATGTCATCACATCACCGCAGATGCGCTGCAGAGGGGAGGAGAGCAGGCAGCAGCGTGGCGTTCCAGAGCAGGTTCCTTCAGCAAAGGGGTGCTTCAGACATGTTCTCCACAGCATTGGGGTTTACTCCACTACATAAAAGGGTGGAAAACTCCTATTTCAGACATGGCTGTCACTCAAAAATGACAGCCAGAACATCCCTGTTTTGCCTCAGAAGGAGAAACACAATGCACGCAGATGTTTTTTGGAGACCCAGCAAGTCTGTGGTTTCACACAACACCAAGGGAGTTGGTCCCCCAACCAGAGCAAGTCCTACTCAATGACATGGTTGGACTTGATCTTAGAGGTCTTCTCCAACTGAAACAATTCTAGGATTCAAGTTGCCAGCCTGGCACAGGCTGCCAGAGGCTACAGTCAGTGTGGGCAGGGCATGCGCCCACCCTGTGACCTGGGGATTTAATCACAGATTGCACCAGGTTGGAAGTGACCCTCAAAGGTCATCTTGTCCAAAATCCTCCAGACAGCAGGGACACCTCCTACTAAAACAGGCTGCTGAGAGACACATTAAGTCTGACCTTGAATGTCTCCAGGGACCTCTGCTGCTTACTCTGTCTGATGCGCTCCCCAGGCAGTACCAGGGTCTGGCAGTTAGCTCCAAAAGATTCTCACTCTTCACAGCCAGGTCTTACAGCTGGAGTGATGCAAAAGGCCTCTAGCAAGGCTTCCCTGGGAGGCTGTGAAGCTAAAGCCCAACATCTAGTTCAAGATGCTTTCAGAATTCAGGCCCTGAATGTAAGTGCAGAGCTTGGACAGTTTTGGTCTCTTTTTTTTCTTTCAGAATTCAGGCCCTGAATGTAAGTGCAGAGCTTGGACAGTTTTGGTCTCTTTTTTTTTTGCTTACGTTGCCAATACAGCCTAACACCCATCAAATTAAGTTTAAATGCCTCTGTCCCCTAACCCCTCCTTCCAGAGCAATAACCAGCGCCAGCCCAAAAACTCCACAGGAGCCTCCCAGATAGGTTATGGATGCAAAATGCCACCGAGACAGAAAGACAAGCTCCAGCTGAGCAGATACTGACCTACTTGAGGCTGTGAGTCAGCTTAAAAAACTGGGCACACCCCTGAGCCGGGAAACCAGAGAAGAAAAGCAATACACCGTCAAACTTGCGAGCTGCCAGCCACAGGGGCCTGCAGCCCCCCGCTCCCTAATGGGCCCGGCTGCACGGGACGAGGGGCACAGCATGCCCGGTCCCCGGTGCCAGCCGCACGGATGGCATCACAGGCGCGGTCCCCGGTGCCAGCCGCACGGATGGCATCACAGGCGCGGTCCTCGGTGCCAGCCGCACGGGGGGCATCACAGGCCCGGTCCCCGGTGCCGGCCGCACGGTCGCGTTGCGCGTCCAGTCCCTGGTGCACAGAGGGCACAGCACAGGCGCTACCCCCTCCCGGCCGCATAGCGGAGCGCCGCAAAAGCCCTCCAGCCGCTGCTGGCTGCCGGGCAGTCAGTCCACGGGCC
>VWYK01071338.1:31778-44849 GCA_013399775.1 Semnornis frantzii | reverse complement strand
CGGCCCCCGCCGCACCGGGACTAACCCCCGCACGACGCGCCCCAGTCCGGCCGCGGAGGAGGCGCTGCCTGGCCCGTTAGGCCCTGCCCGGAGCATAGCCCCGGGGCATATCCCCGGCGCCTCCCGCCTTCCCACGTACCGGCTCGGAACAAGGCCCCGGCTCCCAGGGCCACCAGGGCGGTGCCGAGGCTCCGCCAGCCCCCGCCGAGCATGGTGCGGCGCGCCCCGCCCGGTGCCCAAGGCCCGGCCCGGTTACCTTTGCTCNCCTGCTTCCTCCCTTCCTGCTTCGTCTCCCTGCTGCCTGCCGGCACGCCGCGGCCGAGCGATTTGCTGGCGCGCTTGGGAAGGAGGAGAAGCGGCGGCAGCGCGGCTCCAGGCCCGGCAAGGACGGCCCAAGGGCGGCCGCGGTCCCTCCCCAGGAGCGCAGCACACAGCCCGCGACATGGCCTCCTCCAAACCGCTGTCCCGCTTCTGGGAGTGGGGCAAGAACATCGTCTGCGTCGGGCGCAACTACGCGGAGCACGCCAAGGAGATGGGCAGCGCCCTGCCCCGGGAGCCCCTCTTCTTCCTCAAGCCTTCCTCGGCCTACGTGAGGGAAGGGTCGCCCATCCTCCGGCCCTACTACAGCTCCAACCTGCATCACGAGGTGGAGCTGGGAGTGGTGATCGGTAAGAGGGCCCAGGCCGTGCCCCAGGAAGCTGCCATGGACCATGTGGCAGGTTATGCTCTCTGCTTGGACATGACAGCCAGGGACACGCAGGAGGAGTGTAAGAAGAAAGGTCTGCCCTGGACTTTGGCCAAGGGTTTCAGTTCGTCGTGCCCAGTCAGTGACTTTGTGCCCAAGGACAAGATCCCAGACCCTCACAAGCTGAAGATCTGGCTCAAGGTGAATGGGAAGCTGAGGCAGGAAGGGGAGACCTCCTCCATGATCTTCTCTGTTCCTTATCTGATCAGCTACATCAGTGAAATAGTCACCCTGGAAGAAGGAGACTTGATTCTGACAGGGTCTCCCAAAGGAGTTGGGTCTGTGGAGGCCAATGATGAGATAGAGGCTGGGATCAGCGATGTCCTCTCCATGCGGTTCAAGGTGGCTCAGCAAACACGCAGGTCCTAACCAGGGCTGTCTGCATGGGAAGAGCCTCTCTTGGAAGCATCTGCTGGACAAAGACACACAGGAGCTTGTCCTGTACATTGAACAGTTGTGTGCCCCAAGGATTGTCATTCATCAAAGGCTCACAGCCCATGAACTCCAAGGGACTTTGTCCTCCACTAAGTTTGGGAACCTGGAGTCCGGCCCAGCATGGGGCAGATGGTTAATACCCAAACCACACCTTGGGACTGTTGTTGAGAGCAGTGTCCTGGACAGCTGGGGAGGGACATGGGCTGGCACTCACTGTGTGCATTCTTCTGGTGCTCCGAGCTTTGCCAGTGTATTGCCTTGTAATGAAAAGTATAAACTAATTAAAATGGTGCTGTAAGAGCTGAAGCTCACCCGTGCTATGAAAAGTTAAAGGTGTCTGTGTAACAGGAAATCAAGAACTGCACCTTCAGAAAGAACTTCTTACTTTGGGGTATTCTCCAAATAAAAAAAATCCTCTAATAAAAAATTAGAGATCTGGCCAGGTTGGATTAGTGTGGTAAGGTCACTTGTATGAGGTTCAACAAGGTCGAGTGCTGGGTGCTGTGCAACCCCATGAGCACTCCAGGCTTGGGGCAGAGTGTTTGGAAGCAGCCTGGCAGAAAAGGACCTGGAGGTGGTGGTTGACAGCTGTATGTACACCAGCCAGCAGTGTTCTCAGGTTGCCAGGAAGGCCAACAGCATCCTGGCCTGAATCTGCAGGAGTAGGGAAGAGATTGTGCCCCTGTACTGGGCACTGGTGAGGGCATGCCTTAAATACTGTGTTCAGTTTTGGGCCCCTTACTCCAAGGACACTGAGCGGCTGGAGCAGGTCCAGAGAAGGGCAATGAGTCTGTTGAAGAGTCTGGGGAACAGGATGGGTGAGAAGCAGCTAAGAGACCTAGAGGTGTTTAGTGTGGAAAAGACTGAAGGGAGACCTCATTTCTCTCTACAACTCCTTGAAAGGAGGTTTGAGCCGGGTGATAAAAGGAGAGGAAATGGCCTGAAATTGTGCCAGGGGAGGTTTAGGTTGGAGATCAGGAACAATTTCTTTGCTGCAGGAGTGGTCAGGGACTGGAACAAGCTGCCCAGGGAGGGGGTGGAGTCCCCATCCCTGGAGGTGTTCAAGAAACATGTGGACATAGTACTTTGGGAGATGATTTAATGGCTCTGGAGGTGTTGGGTTGATGGTTGGACTCAGTGGTTTGAGAGGTCTCTTCCAACCCAAATACTACTGAGATTTCGAAAGATTGTTTTCAGATCATTTTTGTAGTTCCCCTGTAGCACTTTTCAAATGTACAAATCAAAGGATTGCTTGCCCCTTCCCATCTTGCTCAAAGGGGTGCAGAGCAGCAGGAAACGTGCCAGATGTTGGCAGGTACTTGATGTTTTTTGCCTCATCTGAACTTTAGACGTTCTTCTAAAAGTGAAATAATGCAAAAGATCAAGAGTCAAGAAGCTCCTTGGTAAGGATCACCAGTAAGCTCATCTTTACTTTCACTGATTTAAATATATACTTAATAGAAATCTGACTGCAGCAATATGCAGGGCAGCAGTTGGAGTTTTTAAACGTTTCCAGCTGCTAACAGCCACGCAGTGTGACTCTGCCCCTTGCCAGACTCTGGCTGATCAAACCCTCTCCGCCACTTTGCACGACAGCAAGTTCTCTTTCAATTTGAAGGAGTGACAGAGCAAGTTGTAAAATATAATTAAAACCATTAAAACCCAACATCAAAACTTCCCCTTTTCAAAGGTTGCACAGAACTGACTAATTCTAACCAAACCAGATGGATTTTTTTTTTCCTTATGTACATGCGAGCTCCAAAGTTAAACGTTTCCATTTCTTGGAGGCAGCTCTTCATAGCCACCAGGAACAGTCTGGGTTTGAGTTCTATGATTCTAAAATTGCTGGAGCCCAGAGAAGCACCTCTGTGGAAAAGCTGCAGTGTGCAGGGCACTGTGAAACACACACTAAAAAGGAAAGCAGAACATAGAATCCTAAAATGGGTGAGGTTAAAAGGGAGCTTGAACATCATCCAATGCTAACTCCCATGCTAAGGGCAGAGACACTCCCCACTAGATCAGGCCTCATCCAGCCTAGCTTTGAACACCTCCAAGGAGAGGACATCCACATCCTCCTTGGGTGACCTGTTCTAGTGTCTCATCACCTTCACTGTAAGGAATTTCTTCCTAATCGCCAGTTTAAATCTGACTTATTCAAGTTGCAGAGCAAACATGTTGCAGAAGAAAAGGAGACTTTTAATCAACATTTCATTTCACTGTACTTAGACTAAAGCCAATGGTTTAAAGCATGTGTAAAAGTTCTCTGGATGATGAGGCCTAAATGCCAAGGGGAAAATTCAGATGTTACCTAAAGGGTGGCTCTGAAGCTACAGGCTCCTAGGAGTCAAAATGCTTCTTGGCTTAAGCCCAGCTCTGTCAGTGGGGAATCTGCCCTCCGAGCTGCTGCAACTCAGTGAGTTGTGCCCAAGCTCAGATGTCCTTTGTTCCCACTCACATGGAGCCAGGGAATGTGATCTTGGGGGACTGCTTGCAAAAATGCCCTGTTTCTGTAGGTGTTTTCTCTCTGCCACGTTGTTTTAATAGGTAAGTAGTGCACCATTGTGATGCTCAGAGTTCCTCAGGGTGTTCCAGCTGAATAAGTACTTTGCAAGAGGAGGAGTACCATGTCTCACCACCTTTTGAAAGAGGCCAGCTCCCAATATGCTCAGAGGGTGAGGACTGGTGCATGTAGCAAAGACACCAGCATCAAGGATCAGGGCAGGGCCAGCCACTAGATGAGTGACAAATGCTCTCCATGAACCCCTCTGCCTTCCCAAAGGGAAGAGAAAGGGAACAAGGGAGAGAGGGATGAAAATTAAAACAAACCAGGACAATCAGCTGCAGAAGAACAGAAAAAAACCACATCAAATAGAATAAAAACTAGGAAAAAAAATACAGAAAGAGGTTGAAAGGACAAAAATAATTTAAAACCCTGGAAATACACCTGGAGAAAGGCAAAACATGCATACCTGGGTTCTTTATGTTCAGCTGAGAACAGCTATCTTGGTGAGGAAGAGTCCTTTCTTTGCCACCTGTAGTCTTCGCTTGATTGGATGTCAGAGGTCCCTAGTAGCTAATTACCCTGCTCTAATCAGACTCTGCACTGAAGAAAAGCAGCCTTGCAAACATCACAGCCATTCCCAAATCTCTGCAGCTGTCAGAAGTTTCACATTTGAGCTCACAAGGTGCACCACAAACCCAGGCAGTGTTTCAAAGTGGGCCTTTATTATTGGTTTGGGTTTTTTTTTAAATAACACAAAAGTAGCAACAAAAGTGATTGAAACCTGCAGAAACTGAACAGCTCTGGCACCATTAGTTACTTCTGATTGTCTCAAATGCATTCTAAACTGAGTGAAGAAAGCTTTGACCTCTCTTGTAAAAGGCTGAATTCAGTCTAATTTGTCTTATGCTGAGGTACCACAACACTTTTTAAAGTACAATTACCTGAAAGATGAACACAGAAGTTCCCTCACGGGCATGAGTAAAGCACAATTCTTTCCTTACCATCAGAACATACTTAGCAAAACAGACCAGCAGCAGCATTCCACCTCTAAGAAGACATCGAGGGAAGCCCTTCCTTAGCTGTCTGTTGTTAATGGTGCAGTCTCTTATTTCCAGTCTCTCTTCCCAGCAAGCTCCGACTTGCTTCCCTAGGGTCTGCCAGTTTGCATGAAAGAACAGTCACTTTCAGCCCAGTTCTCCAGCTGGGTGCCAAAGTAACCTGTGGAAATATTGGAGGGGGATTTGTTTTTCACTGCTGCATAGCATTTGGAAATGTATTCTCTTCAAATCTCACACAGCATGCATCACTGCAAACTTACACAAATTTTACCTTATTTTATAGAATCCCAGGCTTGTTTGGATGGGAAGGGAGCTTTCAAGCCCATCTATTCCAACCTCTCTGTAATCAGCAGGATCAGCCCCAACTAGACCAGGCTGCTTACAGCCCCAAACAATCTGACCTGGAGTGATTCCAGGGATGGGACATCTCTTACCTCTCTGGGCAAGCTAAAACAGTGTCTCACCACCTTCTGGATCAAAAATCTCTTCCTTTTCTCTAGTTTAAATCTCTGTCTTATAGTTAAGCCATCACCCCTTCTCCCATTGCAACAGGCCCTGGTCAAAAGTGTATCCCCAGCTTTCTGATTTACCCCTTTAAGCACTGAGAGGCCACCAGGTCTCTCCAGAACCTTCTCTCCTTTGGGCTGAACAAGCCAAACAAACTCTCTCAGCCTGGCTTCACAGCAGAGGACTTCCAACCCTCCCACCCTTGCTGTGGCCTCCTCTGGCTGTGCTCCAAAAGGTCTATGTCTCTCCTGTGCTGAGGACTCCAGCACTCAGCTACAGCACTGCAGGTAGGGGCTCAGCAGAGTGGAGCAGAGGGACAGAATCCCTTCTTCTGACCATCTGTCAAGTACACACTTAATGCTGTATGGCTGTCACCACTGAAGGAAAACACTTTCATTTTTTTACTAGAAACTGGGGTTGTTCAGCCTGGAGAAAAGCAGGCTGTGGGGAGACCTTATAACTGGCTATAGCTCCCTGAAGGGAAGAGGCCAGTCTCTTCTCCCAAGGAAAAAGTGATAAGACAAGAGGAAACATCCTCAGATTGTGCTAAGGGAGGTTCAGGTTGGATACGAGGAGCAATTTCTTCCCCAAAAGGGTTGTCAAGCCCTGGAACAGGCTGCACAGGGCAATGGTGGAATTCCCATCCCTGGAGGGTTTCAAAGCCATGGAGATGTGGTGCTGGGGGCCATGGTTTAGCAGTAGACTTAGTAGCATTGGTTTAGTGGTTGAGGTCAGTGGTTTTTACCTCCAAAACAATTCTGTGATTCAGAATATAGAATCATAGAAAGGTAAGGCTGGAAGGGACATCAAGGATCATCTAGTTCCAACCCTCTGCCATAGGCAGGGACACCTCCCACTAGTACAAGTCACTCAAGGCCTCCTCCAACCTGGCCTTGAACACCTCCAGGCAGGGAGCAGCCACAACCTCCCTGGGCAACCTGTGCCAGTGTCTCACCACCCTCACTGCAAACAACTTCCTCCTAACATCCAGTCTAAATCTCCCCTCTGCCAGGTTAAACCCATTGCCCCTCATCTTATCATTACAAGACCTTGTCAATAGTCCCTCCCCAGCCTTCCTGTAGGCCCCCCTCAGATACTGGAAGCCTGCTATAAGGTCCCCTTGAAGCCTTGTCTTGTCCAGGCTGCAGAGCCCCAACTCTTGTAGCCTGTCCTCATATTAGAGCTGCTGCAGCCCTCTCAGCATCTTGGTGGCCTCCTCTGGACCCGCTCCAACAGTTCCATGTCCTTCCTGTGCTGGGGGCTCCAGAACTGTACGCAGTACTCCAGATGTACAAAAACTAATCCTTGTTTTTAAGAGTTCAGCAGAATCAACAAGGAATTTGTCAGTACTAAGCACACTACTGAATGGGAAACAGCCCTGGGCTTAATGACCATCAGATACCTTAAAGTAAACCTTGCTGCGCTCCAAAAGAAGCTGCCATTTCAGTGCAGTCTTCTTGTCTTCTGCTAGGGCCAGGAATTCATGCACCTGTTAATAACATCACAGAGCAGTCCTTCAGCCTGTAATTAGAGCATCTCCACAACAAAATGGTGATGAGAAGAGCATCTTACATATTTTGAGAAGTTTCAAAGCTGTATTTCACTGCTTTCAGTTAGTGTTTCGCGTGATCTGTATCCTGAGAAAGTCAGGTTTATCAGTATAAATTACAGAGCATTTGGAAGTCAATAGATAAGGAATTCCAAACATGTTCTCAGAGGTGGGAATTAGTTAAAATGAAGTGGTGGTCCGAATAGGGGCTTTACTTTTGCATTCAACACTTTTCTTCTTATTAGCAGCTACTGACTTCTAACTTTTGACTGGTAAACACACTCTGTGTGTATCCATAGGTACACAATTTTTTTTAACTGNGGTGTTTGCCAAGTCCTATGATAGGTATAAACAATTGCAAAAAAATAAAAAAAAAAAAAAAAAAAAAAACAAACAAACCAAAAAAACCAAACAAACAAACCATAGACTCGTTCCTAGAATGGTTTGGGTTGGAAAGGACCCTAAAGATCATCTACTTGCAACTCCCCACTACTCCCACTAGATCAGGTTGCTCAAGGGGCCATCCAGCCTCGCCTTCAGCACCTCCAGGGAGGGGACATCCACAACCTATCCAGGCAGCCTGCTCCAGTGTCTCACACACACACACATATATATATGTATATATACATACACATGTATGCACATACATATTTATTTATTTACATCCACTGCTCATTTTCTTCAGGCTTCACACCTGAGATCAAATAAACCCCAGTTCATTTCTACTTACTGTGCAGCTTAATGTTTCCTCAGCGACACAGTCAGACAGGTAACAGGAGAAAAGAGTGCCTGTGTGATCTGTCACATCCACCAGGATGTCAAAGCTTGCAAACGTTGACTTGGAATCTGAAGAGACATCGCTGCAGAAAGTGCAGGTGTTTGACACTTCGCTCACTATGAAGCGGCAAATTGAGCTGAAACATCAGGAGAGAATTAGTGCTGCTCTGCAATTCCTCCTGTTTGGAAACTCTTTGCTAGGCTAAGGTTTCCCAAGAGGCTTTTTTTGCTTTTTAATCTTCTAAATTCTTAAGTCTGTCTGAGATGAAATGGCCTCTCTCCTGCTCTCCTCTGGAATCCGAAAGAGCAAGTCCTTCATAAAGCATACTCATAGAATCATAGAATGGTAAGGTTGGAAGGGACCTCAAGGATCATCTAATTCCAATCCCCTGCCATAGGCAGGGACACCTCCCACTAGCACAGGTCACTCAAGGCCTCCTCTAACCTGGCCTTGAACCCCCCCAGGGAGGGAGCAGCCACAACCTCCCTGGGCAACCTGTGCCAGTGTCTCCCCCCCCTCACTGCAAACAACTTCCTCCTAACATCCAGTTTCAATCTCCCCTCTGCCATTGTCCCTTGTCCTGTCATTCCCAGACCTTGTCAATAGTCCCTCCCCAGCCTTCCTTTAGGCACCCTTCAGATCCTGGAAGGCTACTCTAAGGTCTCCTGGAAGCCTTCTCTTCTGCAGGCTGCAGAGCCCCAACTCTCTCAGCCTGTCCTCATATTAGAGCTGCTGCTGTCCTCTGAGCATCTTGGTGGCCTCCTCTGGACCTGCTCCAACAGTTCCATGTCCTTCCTGTGCTGGGGGCTCCAGAACCGTACACAGTACTCCAGATGGGGTCTGACGAGAGCAGGGTAAAATACTCCTTTCCTTGCAGCTTCTAGAATCCAAGTGTTCCACCCTGCGAGTGTTCCAAGCTGGGATGAATGTGTTCTTGAACATTCTGAGCCGGTAGGAGGTGTCCCTGCCTATGGCGGTGCCATTGGACTAGATGATCTTTAAGGTCCCTTATAACACATAATCTCCCAAGGGAAGCAGTGGATTCTCCTACACTGGACAGTTTTAGGGCTCAGCTGGGCCAGATTATTTCAACTATACTATAACTTAGAAAGTTTGGACCACATGATGTTTGGGGTCCCTTCCAACCTGACATTCTGTGATAATCAAAACCATTCTATGATTCTAAGTCTACACAATAGGAAACCACATGGCATTCAGATAGAATGTTAAGAAGAAGTTCTTCACCATGAGGGTAGTGAGACACAGGAACAGGTTGCCCAGGGAGGTGGCGGAAGTTCCATCCCTGGATGTCTTTAAGGCCAGGCTGGATGGGACTCTGAGCAACCTGATCTGGTGTGAGGCATCCCTGCCCATGGCAGGGGGCTTGGAGGTAGATGATCCTTGAGGTCACTTCCAGCTCTGACAATTCTGTGATTCTGATTCTCCAAAGGAGTTTTATTCCTTGTCTGGAACTGGACTAAAATATTGTTCTATCTAATTTGGGTCAGGAGAACAGGGAGAAGCACTGCATAACACAAATGTAAACCAGGCAGTTGCTTACCATCTGTTACGAATAACTTTAGATGCATTATCATCAATGTCCAGGGTGGAAATGTAGCCATAAATAATGCCATAGACTGGTTCCAGTTTCCCTTCACTCTGTAAAGCTTTCTCCTTCAGCTGTTCCACAGTGTAAACATCAACTATAGTCTCCACTGAAAAGTTTAAAAGACACATTAAACATGTCTGAGAAGGAATCAATGTAGAAGAGCAACAACAAAAAGAGATATTAAGGGAATCAAAAGGAGAGGATTTGATGTGAAACAACCAGAAAAGCCCCCCACACTTTCCGTTTGAAACAGGTTTGTCATCCAGGGGAAAGAAATAAAGTAAGAAGGGGAGTCAAGGGAAGACTTTGTATGCCCAAAAAAATGTATAGGACAAGAACATCCCCTCTCCATTTTTAGTACTTCTTCAAGACAGAAAAAATATACCAGACAGGCTGCAATTGGCAGAGTCGCCAACCTTGAAAAGAAATAAGTGATAAGAGGTAGTCCCAGTAAGAACAATCCAAACATTCAGCCAGGCAAGACTTGAGTTTTGGTTTTGTCAATGTACAGAGTAAGAACTTGATATTTCAGCTGCACTGTGAAAGTACACTCTATAGATAAGGTCGGGGTGTTTGGATCCATGCTTACAGTTAATGGAATCTTTTGACTGCTCGTCCATTTTGTCATGCAGAGCTCCTGAGAATGCACTGTCTTTTATGAAGCTGAACAGAACATTTGCTTCTGCTGTTTCTGAAGATTGCATTTTAAAAAGTTATTACTACATGTAGCACAGAAATAACAGCATCATTAGATAGAATCATGGAATTGTTTTGTTTGGAAAAGCCCTCGAAGATCATTGAGTCCAGCTCTGTCAACCCCATACCACCATGGCCATCAAACCATGTCCCAAAGTGCCATGGCCACACCTCCAGGGATGCTGACTCCACCACCTCCCTGGGCAGCCTGTTCCAATGCCTTACCACTCTTGCAGAAAATGAATTGTTCCTGATCTCCAACATAAACCTCCCCTGGTACAGCTTGAGGCCTTTTCCTCTTATCCTGTCATTAGTTACTTGGGAGAAGAGATGAACACTGGCCTCACTCCAACCTCCTTTCAGGTGGTCTCCCCTCAGCCTCCTCTTCTCTAGACTACACAACCACAGTTTTTTCAGCTGCTCCTCACCAGACCTGTTCTCTAGAGCCTGCACCAACTCCATTGTCCTTCTCTGAACTTGCTCCAGCTCCTCAATGTCCTTCTTGAAGTGAAGGGCCCAACGCTGAATTCAGTGTTTAAGATGTGGCCCTATTCAGTTAGCACCAACATGTTGTCTCTTGGAACTATCCAAGAGGTGCTTTTGGCTTTTTTACTTTAACTTTTAGTTCTATATGGAATATGAGAAAGCTGCTTAGATAAAATAAGAATAAAATAAATGGAAAGTGAAAAGGGTGGAAGCCAAAAGTCACTGGTAAGAGAGAATCAACAGGGAGCTTCCTGAAGCAAGCAGCCAAAAGTCATCAGACCTCCAATAGATCCATTCCTACATTCTAGCCCATAATAATTGTTAATACTGGAGTGATATTTCAACAGCTCTTACCTGGATTAGTTGTGATGATGGTTTTTGATATCACAGTCGCAGTCATGCAGTTCCTAAATTTGTCAAAATTTATTCTCACATCTGATGCAAAGATTACTGTGCACACAGGAAAAAAAAAAACAACCCTGTTACTGTGGAATATCACATTAAGAACTACATAACAGCATAAACCCCAGACTGTGATACCTGTTTCTCGTGGGATCCAACTCTGTGCAAGCTGGATGGATTCATTATCCCAGCTAAATTAAAGAGAGATAATGGATCAAAACATTTTGGAAACACCACTCAAAGTGTTTATTAGTAAGCTACTAAATTACGTAGTTAAAGTGGTCAAAGGGGACACAACTCCTTTGTCAAATGCAAGTGCAACTGAAATGCTGTGTGCATCCACAGGGATCTACTTTGCAACCAGACAGGATGCTTTATGGATGGTCTGAGACAGCCCCTCTTTTATCCCATGCCAAACTGGATAAAATGAAGAGCTAGTAGATTGTTCAAAATTATTCAATACAGAATATAATGGGGGAAATATTGTCTGCATTTCAGGGTTCTGACAAAAGGAATTTCTAACTAAAGCAGGGCACAGCTAAAATGACTGCTTATCAGCTGAGCCTTTGCTGAGGGAACCAGTTGATAGCTCACGTCACTAGGCCAAACGTTCAGCCAGCTTTCCAACACTGGAGCCCTTGTGATTGTGGATGGTGAGACTGGAGTGAGGTCTGTGACCTCAGAAATTATAATGCAATGATTTGGTCCCTTGATAAAATCTCTTTCAGCCTCTCCTAAGTTTGGATGGCAAAAACACTGCCAAAGCACAGTTCTGTCTGGTGGGTTTTTTCCCTTAATCCTTGGAAAAGATTTAAGGCATTTCCTTTCCATCTGGCATTGTTCAGCCACCTCTTCGCCGATGGCCTCAGAAGTATCTTCACTACAGTCCTGTTGCTCAAGGATTTCCTGAATCTTTGCCTCTAGCTATGGTTCCATGAAATCACAAAAAAGAGCAGAGTTTGGAGTGAGTACAGTAGCAGCACCTCTTCTCTGCTTCTGAGGAGTCCTGAAGGACACAGCTCTGGATTGCTACTTGCCAGCACTAGGATAAGACTATCAGTGAAGGTGCAGCTCTAACTGACACTGGGAGCAGCTCAAGGGTTGAAGAACCTCACACTGCTCACACCTGTTAGTGTTTGTGTGTGACCATTAACTGTGTTAAACATTACAGCGAGTGATACTGCAGTTTCTGTCTCAGAGTGCAATGCTGTCTTGTTACATCTATCTAGGGAGCAAAGGTCGTTTTGACCAAGGGACAGCAAACCCCATACAAATGGCTACCCACAGACCTTGCACATAGATAAACCAGGAATTTATTGAACAAACTGTGGGCAAAATGCAAAAGTCCCTGTGTAAATAAGTCACTATTTACATCCATAAATAGGATGGGTGTAGCCAGTAAATGGGATACAGGTTGAAAATATGGCCAAGTACACAACATATTAAAACTAACAAACAAAAAAATTTTCTCAACCTGTTTCCATTCCACTTGTTAGTTCTGTTTGGCTTTAAAAACTAATCCTGCTCCTCTTTTTATTCTCAGCCTAGCTTGTGGAAGAAATGTACTGCCTTTGTAACTGGTTTTAAATGCCATTTCCTGAATTAGCTCATATTTCCACATTAAAAAAAAAAAAAAAAGTAACTGGAACTGAGCTTCACTCTACCATTCATGAGCTCACAGTCTGTCAGCAAAGTCATAAACTAGACAATACATATGAGGTCACTCTAATGAATTTCATTTTGTAAGCCTCTGCTCAGTATGCATTGCTGCTTACACACAAATATCAACGCATCTAAATTAAAGGGCAGTGTTTTAGGAGTATTAATGTCTTTACCCACTTTTTCACTGGTTTGTGTATTTTAGTGCATAAAAAACCAAACCAACCAAAAAAAACATTTTACCATACTATTGGAAAAGACATCTCGGTTTCATCATACAGCTTTACTTCACACCTCTGACCTTTTCTCTTGTCTGAAGTCATAAAATATTTTGGCTCCCCAACCTTTAAGAAGAAAGAGAAACAGTCACTTTTCCTCTGATAATTTTTTTAGTAGGATAAAAGTGATAACCTAGGAAACAAAGAATTAAAATAGAGGGGGAAGAAACATAAATGGTATTAAAAATTCCTCTGTGCACCTCTGAAAGTTTAACAGCACCAATTTTGCTTCAAAGTAAGGGGTCACATTTTAAAATAATTTGTAAGTTGTATTAAATGTCTATATAATAATATAATATTTCATTTATAAGAGGTCATGGTTTACATAGAATCATAGAATGGTAAGGTTGGAAGGGACCTCAAGGA
>VWYK01071338.1:18421-31703 GCA_013399775.1 Semnornis frantzii | reverse complement strand
GAAGCCTTCTCTTCTCCGGGCTGCAGAGCCCCAACTCTCTCAGCCTCTCCTCATAGCACAGTATTTGCAAGTTCTCAATTCCTTGCACATGTGTGATCCTAAGATGAAACTGACGTGGGACATTCAAACACAACAACAGGCTCCCCAGGGAGGTAGCTGAATCCCCATCCCTGGAGGTGTTTCAAAGCTGCAGAGATGTGGTACTGAGGGACATGGTTTAGCCCTAGATTTGGTAGAGTTAGATAATAATTTGTCTCGATGTTCTTAAAGGTCTTTTCCAACCATAGTGATTCTGTTCTGTGATTCCTATGCCCATAATTTTCTCCCTCATCTTGCTGATGAAAATTTCAGGTAGCTGATGTGGTGGTTGCAGTAACTCTGCTGAACTGGCTGCCAGCTTAAACAAAACCAGCAATTCCTGTCCGCTCTGACTCCCAGCATCCATAATCACACTTACATCAATGGAGTTACCCATGGTACAACAGAAACACATCCTGCTGTGGCTCCTTAACTTACTGACATTACAGCTGCAAGCACATTAAGGATTCTCCCATCGAGGCTTTGTCCATTTGCGATGATATCACCCAGTGAGTAATAATCCTGAGGGTCCTTGACAGGCAGATGCAGCAGAGAAAGCAGCCTTGTGTCCATTTCATAACAGGAGGATGTTTTGACCACCGAGTGATTTTCACTCAGCAGTAATTTGTAGCCACTAAAGAGAGTGCACAAAACACAACACATCGATCAGCCTTTCACACTGTAAAATCTGGATTCAATTCACAGGAGGAAATAACTGCTGCTTTATGCCTTTATTGTTTTCCCTAAAGATATGGAAAAGTTGGAATTAATTTGTTCTAAAATTAGTTTTGAGAGTCATATGCTTTTCTGTTACTGAAGACTTATTGAGTACTTTGTAATCAACAATCTAATGGGGGATGTCCCTGATGACTGCAGGGGGGGTTGAACCAAACAACTGTTGGAGATCCCTTCCAAACCAAACTTGTGGTATGGTTCTATGAATTAGGAAAGAGACTCTAATTAAAGAACAGGTGCATGAGTCCATCTTGGCCTAATATCTGCATTTTAGATAGCTTAGGTAAGTTAAAACATATCTAAGTTAAAATTTGCCATGTTGAATCACTGTATGAAACCAGATGGCTTTGTCTGATAAAACACTTGGGCAAAATTAACTCAATTTCAAACTGTTTGAGTTCACTGAACTCAACAAGATTTACTCTGGTTGCTTACATGCTCACTTTATGACCATGTGCTGACAAATACCTTCTCTTTTGAGATTTCTTGCCCACACCAGGATGAACACAGGAAGAAGGTAAAATTATATAAGGTGACCAATTCCAGAGTCTTGCAGCAGCTGCCTGCTGTAACTAATTCAAGTACTAATTTTGATCTTCCTGGAAAGAACCACCAGTCTGTGCTTTACATTTACCTAGGAGTCACAGGGTTGAATTTTTCTTCCCTCTCCACTTCCTTGGACTGAACTAAGGGATTTTCAATTGTAACTAAAACAAAACATGGAGAGAGTGAGTTAGAAAACTGAGTATAGACAATTACAAAGAGAGGTGGTTCTTAAAAATGGTTATTTTTTAAGGTTAAGGAAAACAAAAGTGTGCAGTAACTACCGACAAATATTTCCATAATCTCCAGACAGCTCATAGAATCACAGAATTATTTCAGTTGGAAAAGGCCTCTAAGATCATCAGCTCCAACCATCAACCTAAAACCACCATGGTCATTAAACCATGTCCCAAAGTGCCACATCCACACCTTTCCTGAACACCTCCCTGGGCAAGATAATCAGTGCAATTTTGAGGACAGTCTTCAAGATACTCAGTGGAAACAAAAGAATATAGAGGTCTTGAGAAGCTCTCTACAGTCAGAAGTTGTATCCACTCTGATGGATACAGAGCAGCAATGTCTTTGTATTAATGTAACAAGAGAAAAGCACAGACTGTAAATAAAAACATTTTGTTGGGGTCTTTTGAGCAGTCATAGTCATACCTATGACTAAATTAAGACAAACAGCAAAATCTCTCACAGAGTTTCTTTTTCATCATTTATAAGGACTGAACATAACTTAAGAATTTGAATGGATTGACTGTAGGTAGGTTCTGGGTGGCTGTATTCAGGGGGTTGTGTCTGGCCCTTTTGTTGACATATTTACTGGGTTTGAATTTCAATCCTTGAGGTCTTATTCCCTTTCCTCTTTATACTTGACATAACTGAATGGTTTGTTTCCAATTAGAATGTTTTCCGAGTCCTCAGAGAAAAATATAACAAAACCACAAGTACATAACACTGATTTACTGGGGGGAAAAAGAAAGAAACACCACCACCCCGGATTCAAACAAAAACATGCTGAGAAGAAACTCCAGCTTACCACAGTCACCAACTCTGAAGCTTTCCGAAAGTGATCTGACGTATTCTTCCTTGCCCCAGGCACTGACGTTAATGAAGTAAGCAGGTGAATCACGAATAGTAAAGCTGAAAGTGTATCTCTCGGACCCAATGTCTGCAAACCCAAACAGCATTGTCACAATTTATTGGCGTGGCTTGAATGTAATCTAGAATTTATCTGTAAGAACTCTGATTTTGAGGCTTTCCTAGACTTCGTCATCCATTTCCTACCCGCATTGTGGGGGAGTGCCACTAGAGGGCAGCAGACCGCGTAGTAAACTCGCGGTTGTTCCTGAATGGGGATGGCTCCAACCCATGCCTGCATCATCCCCTCCATGTATTAGAATCATAGAATGCTAAGGTTGGAAGGGACCTCAAGGATCATCCAGTTCCAACCCCCTGCCATAGGCAGGAACACCTCCCACTAGTACAGGTCACTCATCCAATCTGGCCTTGAACACCTCCAGGGAGGGAGCAGCCACAACCTCCCTGGGCAACCTGTTCCAGTGTCTCACCACCATGATCATATGGTAATAGTTTCAATCAGTATTTGGCCAGGTTCAAGTGAAAAAATATTTACATTAACCTACTGGCTTACTAATATATTTCTAGATGTATGTTGATGTTTAATCTACACATGAAAACCACCAAACTGTGTATAACCTAATATGGTTAGGATGGTAGAGCTGAAAAAATCATGCACTGTATCCAACAAGTTCTGTTGTTCCTCTGGGAACAAGAAGATTTGAGATACTTAGAAGGAGAGCAGGTACATGTTCAGGAACACATATTCATAAGTATCTCTTAACTTTAGGTGATGCCGCATAAACTTACAGGTCTAACATAAGAGGAACAGGTTCCAGGATGACCTTACTGCAGCCTTTCTGTACTATAAAACTTCTCAGAATGCTAGGGACAAACTTTTGAGCAGGGCCTGTGGTGACAGGACAGGGGGTGATGGTTTGAACTAAAAGAGGGAGATTCAGACCAGAGAGAAGGAAAAAAAAAATATGATGAGGATGGTAAGACCCTGGCCCAGGTTGCCCAGAGAGGTGGGAGATGCCCCATCCCTGGAACCATTCCAGATCAGGTTTTTAGTGGCTCTTAGAAATCTGCTGTAGTAGCAGATGTCCCTGCTGGCTGCAGGGGGGTTGGACTAGATGAGCTTTAACAGTCCCTTCCAACCTAAATCGTTTTATTCTGAATAAAAGAATCACTTGATGCTACATTCCAGGCATGGACAAATGCATGAACAGGGATAAGGGGAAGCCACGGTATGAAAGGGTATACAAAGTAGCCCAAATTTTGTTCCAGGTAGCCTGTCTAGATGGTTGTGTCCATGAAGGAGACCATCACAGTGACACATAAGGCTGCAGGTCATAGGCAGCATCACTGCTATCCAGGTAGTGCTGAGGTGTTTAACTGCATAAAGCAAAGCATTCCCAGCCCTGGGGAAAGCTCATGCTCAGGAAGGTATCAGTCTCTGAGGCCCTACTCTCCTTTTCTTTTACAGCTCACTAATAAAGCTTTCCATGGAGCATCCAGCATAAATCAGCAGTGAAAACTACAGTGACTGGCACAAAGCACAATCTGACTGTGGCTCCATGGAGGGATAAACACAAACACATTTCACACCACATACAAATGTTTCTTGGTGATGATGAGAACTTCCTTCTAAAAATCCACCACTGGAGGAGTTCAGCATGAGAGCAGTGCCAGCAGAAGAGCTGAGAGCTTCACCCAGAGCTGGAATGACTCTCTGGGAGTGGAGGTGCTTCCCAAGAGCATCTGTACCATCCCTTAGCTGTACACAATTCCCAATCACTGCTGGACTAACAATGCATTAACCCCCTTTTAAGAGTATATGGTCTCTTCTCCTTACTAAGAAGTGACAGAAACAAAGGAAATAGATTGTACCAGGGGAGGTTTAGGTTGGCCATTAGAAGAAATTTCTTCGCTGAGAGGGTTCTCAAGTACTGAAATGGATTCCCCAGGGAGGTGGTTAAATCCCTCACCCATGGAGGTGTTTACACGACAGATGTGGTGCTGAGGGACATGCTTCACCACCAGACTTAGGAGTGTTAGATAATGGTTGGAGTTGATCTTGAAGGTCTTTCCCAACCAATATAATTCTATGGTAAGCTGAGGCTGGTGCTATTTATACCAAAAATTACTTGTTTCCCTCCTTAAGTTATCTGCTTAACATTTCTGTTTTAAGAGAGAATGATCATGAAGGGACCAAACCAACTGCACAGTTCCTGGACACATTAAAAAATTGTATAGATCTGGCACTCTGGGACTTAGTTTAGTGGCCATGGTGGTCTTAGGCTGTTATTGGACTCAATGATCTTGGAGGTCATTTCCAACCAAAACTGTTCTATGATTCTATGTAATAGTGAGGTCATATCAGCACCATCTTCTTCAGATCCTTAATTCCATGACAGCTTCCCCAAACAAATTCTGATCAATAAGGTTTACCCCAAGTGAAGCTGCTCTCTCATCTTCCTTCTCCAACAGACAATTATTCTTAGTTTTTATTATTGTTTGACACTAAGGAGTCTATCATTTACCCATCAATTTCATTCATAGGCACCAAATTCTCCCTTATAAGAAAAAAGAAGTAAAAAGAGTTAAAAGGGACTTTACTTTTTCTGTCTGGAAAGCCTCTGACATCTGTTTTCCCAATAACCACACCGATTACATTCTAGAAAATAAAGAGATTATAGAATACAAGCATTAAACACAGATGTATACCATGAATTAGATTTCATGGGCTTGCACTCTAGTGATGATAATAAACATATTTCTGACTGGAAATCAGTTTAATCTACTTATCCCCCAGCACCATATGAAGTAAGGACTAGAACATAAACATCCCATTTTCCTGTAAGAAAAAGAGAGACTAATAAAAATACTGAAAGGAATCCATCTGGTTCTGTTTGGAAAGACAAGGGGAGGACAAAAGTTCACCCAAAGCATGCCCAGCATTGGCTTCTCTGCAGCCATCACTCCTCAGGTGGGCAACAATAGTCTTGTTCTTTCACTGTGCACTTTCTGCACAGGTCTCAGGTCTCCTGACATACACCAGGAAAAGTCTGGGCAGAGTTTATTTTACAGCAGAGCATCCAATTTTGTCTTGCCACCAGCACAGACACACACCTCTACGGGTAGGGACACTGATCCTGTCATCATCCCACAATACAACTGTGGACAGGTACCTCCCTCCTGCCAACCACAAAGGGAGATTAGACAATGAGCTTTGTCCTTTAGGAGGAAGTGTCCCACATCCTTCTAGTCCACACACACGCTGAATTCCAGAACCACCACACATCCTTGTTCCAGCATGAGAAGCCCAGGTAAGGAGCTAGCCCCAGCTGGCAGGGGGCAACGTGACAAGTTAATAATCCACACAGGCTGAATTTTGCACCTCTTCACACAGCACTGCAGCCTGACTGACCTCAGGGAAACTTTGAACTAAGGACACGTGCTCAAAAAACAGACCTGATGGTCCCAGTTTCCTTGGAATCACTAGATGGAGCAAGGTAGCTGCCTAACCCCAGAGTGAGGGAAATGAGCTCGTCAAGAGAATGGCCGTTCACAAGTGTCAAATCCTAGTTCTTGCCATCTAAGAGAGCCTTTTCTAGCTGTCAGCGGTCCCACAACATGCAGTGATTTAGAGTAGGGATTTCTTTTTTTCCTTTCTATTTCTATTTTGGGGTTTGTTTCTTAAAAGACCACATTTCAATTAAATCAGAATGCAACACGCCCTGCATCTCACCACCTAAAGATTGACATTTAGGATGCCTCTCAACATGAACTAAGTTTCCAAGAAACCCTTCCCTATCCCTGCTGTGAGTATATCCACTCCTTGGTATTAGCACCAAGCCTGCACAGCAAGCAGAGAGAAGGAAGTGATCTGTCTGGAAACTATTTTTTTTTTTTCCCGTAGCGGGGAGAAAGAGGGTAGAGAAACTTCTCTTTCCTTGCTCAGCTTGTTGTGCAGCTACACAAGCGCTGGTTTCACCACAAGAGGAGGAGCAGGCATGCCTGCAGTGAGGAAGTGGGCTGTAATTTTCGGGCAGAGCATTGCTTAAGGCTGCTCAACCAAATCTCAAGCCTGCGGCACAAACGCTCTGCAAGTTCCTTAGAGTTTGACCTATTTTGCTTTAAAAAAATTAAACTAAATTTTTTTTTAAAAGGCATTTTGATACTTGGAGTGATGTGTGCTCAGCTATTTTAACATGTTAAACCCATGGTGATTGTTATCCTGAGATATTAGTGAGCTACATTTGCATAAAAATGCTTTTTGTGACTAACTGCAATACTCGAGATTAGTTTGATTTGTAAAAGAAAAGACTTTAACTGAATTAGAGGATCATTATTTGAGAGTAACTGTGAATGACAGATTAAATTTAATTCAGAGTTGATAAAAAGTTGGAAAAAATAAGAAAAAAAACCCCAACACTATGAGGGTATATAAAACTCCTTCTGGCTCACCCCTTTGCTGTGATTTCTCTTTCACATGTTCAAAATGAATGAGAAAAAAAAAATGTGTCCTTTCCAAATCACAGCTGTGGGAACTGAAAAAATCCATGATACCAATCTGAGTGGTGCAGTTGATAAGACTGAAGGATGGGATGAGTGCCACCCAGAGGGACCTGGGCAGGCTGGAGAGGTGAGTTGAGGAGAATCTCATCAGGTTCAATAAGGCTGTCTCAGGTTTAGTTTTTTGTTCATTCTACTATCCTGTCCTCCCCACGAGAAAAAAAAAAACTTAGTTCCTTATAACCCAAACAGCCACCAAACCCACTTTTTGCTCCAAATAAGTAGAAACAATCCTATCTGACATGCACTTGTGAGATTTTTATCCAGTTAAAAGACAGAAGTCTTGTTTGAAAGATTCAGAACTAGATTATGCAGCCCGGAGGGACTGAGCACACCACTAAAGACTGCAGGATTGGGCCTTACACATCCAAGGCTTGTAGTGAAAGACCATTGTGGGTTCCAGATGTATTGTGACTACACAATGCTGATTCTGTAGATGTCTTTACTAATTCAGTATCCATTAAAAACACCACAAAGAAGCCTCTGATACTCTCAGGCAGTGAATTGTCCAGTCAATATCTATAGTTGTCCATAGCACGGAGAAACCACAACAGCAGCATCAATTTTCGTTTTGCTGCTTTGTTCACAAAGAAGGAAAGGTGCTTTCTGTCTAACTAATTACACTAATGCTGTTAGTACCTAAATACACATCAATTACATAATTTTGCAGTAATGTAATCTAGTCATATACAATTTCATTTGAGAACAAAAGTACCATGTCTATGAGACTTACAGGCCGAGCAAGGTTTGGATGCAGATCTGAAAGTGCAACAAAGTCCCGGGCTGAGCTGGAATAAGCCATTCTTTATCTGCAACTTGAGAAAAGTAGTTTAGATCATTTTCTTTATTTTTTTTTTTTAATCTAAACAAGTCATTTTAAACTATTCACAGTGAGAATAGCAAGTTATTTTTTAGCACAAAGTTTTGACCTGAGCAGCATCTGTTTTCAATTAAAAACATTTCAAGCCATCTGAAGCAGACAATTCTTTATTGTTTGTGTTTTGGCCACGTAAGTTACAAATTCTAGAGCTGGTCTACCTTCGCTTCTCAAACTGAGGTCTGTACATTTTATTTATTTATCCAGCATAAATGGCTCCATTAGCACAAACTTCTGAAAAATATTTACCTTCCTTCTCCTGTTTAGGAAGTCCAACTGAATTTAATGAGGCAGGTCACATATAAAAGGTCATTTAGCAGGAGAGGAAAGAAAAGTGTTGGGTTGCAAACCACCTTAATTGAGGTTTTGGGCTTAATATTAAACTACCTTAAAACGTCAGCTTACTCCTTCCTCAAAGTAGAGAAGTTTTGAGTTTATTAAATTATTTTTCAGATCAGCTCTTTTCAGGCTGCCAACTTCCCATTCCTGTGAGCTACTGAGCACTCCGAGTCCCCTCCATTGATGCCAAAAATCAGGCCATGGATGCTTTGTTAGCCCAGCTGAATGCCTCTTTATTATTTCATGGGTATTCTCAGAGACATTATTGATATTTAGCAAGTAATTGTCAGATTCCATTTATTATTTTTTGGTTTTTGTTTTGCTTGTAAAAGGAACCATCAAGTTGTCCAAATCTTGATAACCTTTAATATGACAAAACTGCTGACATTTTTCAGAGGATGCCTGTTCAGACTTTATAACAGAAGTCCTGAATGGCTTTTGCAGTCTTTCTACCTGGCACCTTGTGTGAGAATTGCTAAACCATTTCATTGGGCATTAGCAGGATGATCTGTTGAACATGCTAAAAAAGAAATGGACAATACATCCTTTAAAAAACAAACCAACAAAAAAAAAACCCCAAACCACAAACAAACAAACAAAAACCCCACAAAAAGAAAAGACCAAAGAAAACCGAGCAGTTACCTGAGAACAAAGTGATTCCTGTAGAAGACCATTTCAAATAAAGCTCACAGAACAGTATCCCAAATTTACCTTACAAAATGATAATGAGCCCCTGGAGCCTATTCCCATCCCATCATATGGAAGAATTCACATTCACTGAAGTCGAAAAGTCACCTCAACTATCCCTCTAAGGCATGGTCATATCCTTGCCTCAAAAGAAGTTAAATATTGTTAAGTGACCTACCTCACACCACAGCCAAACGGGGCTAAAGAAAACAGCACTGGGAACACAGAAACCATTTGGGATTTGAAATGCTGCAGGGCCTGGCAGGGGAGGCTGCAGCAGGCAGTGGCTCCTCTCACTGATCCCTCAGAGGCAGGGGACATGGGAATTGGGAATTAACACAGAAATTTGGGAATTAAACTGCTTCGGGGGAGGCTGCAGCAGGCAGTGGCTCCCCTCGCCCCTCAGAGGCAGGAGACACAGAAAGCATTTGGGAATTAAAGTGCTACAGGGGAGGCTGCAGCAGGCAGTGGCTCCTCTCACTTACCCCTCAGAGGCAGGGACCAAGCCTCCGTGGATAGTCAAGGGGAATTCTCTCCCCACCACCCAGACCAGACCTGTGAGAAAGGATGGGAAGGAAGCTGCCATAAGCAGGAAGCCTTTGATGCCACCAGCCCAGCCCAAAGCCACCCGTGGCTCCTGGCCACCTTGCACCCCCCAATCTCAGACTCTGCCTTCACTTGACAGCCATGCCCTGAGCCCCAGGGTTGGTTCTCACAGGAAAACCACACACGAGAAGGTGCAAAGGCCTTTTCCCGCCATTTCGTCTCCCTCAGCAGCCTGCGCCTCCCTCCAGTAGCTGCCTCCCCTAGGCTGCAGAGGTTTTCCGTGTGCCATCCTCTCCCTGCCCGAGCAGCACATGGTGGCCATCACACGGGGGCAGGCAGCAGCCCTTACCGCAGCCCCGCTGAGGGCTCTCAGGGAACTCACCGCAGCAGCCACGAGAAGGAAGGAGCAAAGTGCGGAGGGCAGGGAGGCAAAATGGCGTCGAGCGGTGCGGGCGGGAAAGGGTTTTGTGCCCTCTCGCTCTGTGTGTGACCTTGCTTCAAGGGCCAGCACGGCTCTGTGAGGGCAGCCATGGCTCCACGCAGCAGGCACCAGCCACAGGCATGGAGTTTGGAGGGTGGCTACCAAAAAACAACCCACCAGAAAGTCAGATCTCAGTCCTGAGGCTTTCACGTGGAATCATGGAGTCACTGAGGTTGGAGATGAACCTGTGAGGTCCAGGAGTCACTAAGGTTGGAGATGATCTTTGAGATCATCAAGTCCAGGAGTTACTAAGGTTGGAGATGACCTTTGAGATCAAGTCCAGGAGTCACTAAGGTTGGAGATGACCTTTGAGATCATCAAGTCCAGGAGTCACTAAGGTTGGAGATGATCTTTGAGATCATCAAGTCCAGGAGTCACTAAGGTTGGAGATGACCTTTGAGATCATCAAGTCCAGGAGTCACGAAGGTTGGAGATGACTTGTAAGGTCCAGGAGTCACTAAGGTTGGAGATGACCTTTGAGATCATCAGGTCCAGGAGTCACTAAGGTTGGAGATGACCTTTGAGGTCATCAAGTCCAGCCATCAATCCAAAACCACCATGCCCACTAAACCCTGTCCCAAAGTGCCACAGCCACACATTATTTGTAATCTCTCCATGGATGGTGACTCCACCACCTCCCTGGGCAGCCTGTTCCAGGGCTTGAGAACCCTTTTAGGGAAGAAATTATTCCTCATGTCCAAACTAAACCTCTCCTGGTGCAACTTTAAGCTGCAGCCTCTGCTCCTATGGGTTGTTCCTTTGGGGAAGAGAGCAACCCCCACATGGTTCCAACCTCCTTTCAGAGAGTTCACAGGATCGCAGGATGTCAGGGGTTGGAAGGGACCCAAAGAGATAATCAAGCCTTAGCTCAGGTCACACAGGAACACATCCAGACAGGTCAAGTCTCCAGAGAAGGAGACTCCACAACCTCTCTGGGGATCCTGTGCCAGTGCTCTGGGACCCTTACAGTAAAGAAGTTCCCCCTTGTGTTGAGCTGGAACCTCCTGTGCTGCAGCTTCCATCCATTGCTCCTTGTCCTATCCCAGGGAGCAAGTGAGCAGAGCCTGTGTCCCCCTTCCTGACCCCCAGCCCTCAGATATTTATAAACATTTATTAGATCCCTTCTCAGTCTTCTCCTCTCCAGACTCAGCAGCCCCAAGTCCCTCAGCCTCTCCTCACCAGGCAGTGCTCCAGTCCCCTCATCATCCTTGCAGCCCTTTGCTGGACCTTCTCCAGCAGATCTCTGTCCCTCTTAAACTGGGGAGCCCCAGACTGAACACAGTACTCAAGATGGGGTCTCACCAGGGCAGAGTAGTGGGGGAGGAGAATCTCCCTTGATCTGTTGGACACATTCTTCTTAATGCCCCCCAGGATCCCATTGGCCCTCTTGGCCACAAGGGCACATTGCTGCCCGATGGATGTTATCCCCCAGCACTCCCAGGTCCCTCTCCACAGGGCTACTCTCCAGCAGATCACCTCCCAGCCTGTACTGATGCAGTTTATTATTCCTCCCCAGCTGCAGGACTCTGCAGCTGTCCTTGTTGTACCTCATTTGGTTCCTCTGTGCCCAGCTCTCCAGATTGTCCAAGTCTTGCTGGATGGTTGCACAGCCTTCAGCTGTATTGGCCTCCCAGTTTGGTGTCATCAGCAAACTCACTGCACAGACTCTGTCCCCACATCAATGTCATTGATGAAGATGTTGAACAGCACCAGACCCAGTACTGACTCCTGGGGCACTCCACTAGTTACTCTCTACAGAGCTGTAGAGAGCCCAAAGGGACCAGCCCAGAGCACAGCACCACCACCTTCAGTCAGTGAGCTCTGCATCAGGATCAGAGTTAAGGGTTCAGAGCTCAGGTTTGACTTCATTTTGTGAGTCCTCTACTCTGGGGGGTTTTACCCAAGCCCTCCACCATTACTGCTCCATCACTCCCTCTGGGGCAGCAGCTCCATCCCAACACACTCAAGGTTTTTCACCTCAATGGTGATTTGAACCACCTAATTGCTAACAAAGTTTTTGTATTTTCTTGCAGTGCTACTCAACAGCAAACCATAGAAGATTTTTCTCCTAACCAAATGCATTCAGAAGGATCATTGATAAGCTTCAGGTTCCTAAACTTAAAGCTGCCAGCCCAGGAATCTAGAGCCAGGCTTATTCTGCTACACTTATAAATGTACAACACCCCAGTGAGACAAAGCAAATCTCAGAAAGCTTTGGAGGAACCATTCCATAGTTCTTTTATTATTATTTTCCTCTTTATTACTAAGGAGAAGCCTCTGCAGCCTGTATTTGATAAATTGAAATTTATGGTTTAAGATATTATTTGTATTGATTTGCTCACAGCACTCCTGGGTTTTCAGGCTCTGGGGGAGACTGGATTGAGCCATTTTGCCCCTTTGTATGGGACACAAATAATAAATAATAAAATTGATACTGATTTTACTCCTGATGAGCAATGTTACGACCTCAGGGTCGTGCCCATTGAAGATTTTAGTGTATCCTGACAAATTCTGTGTTGACTCTGTTACAAGATCTTTCATTTCTCTAATGAAGCAACTGAAAATGGATACCACCTGTGCTCTCCCATTTATTGTCCCACTAAAGTCCATGGTAATTACACTGTGCTGCTGACAAACAGCATGCCAGAGAACTGACAGCCTGGGTGGGTTGGCTTTGTGAGGTGACCTTTTATATAGTCTGATTTAACCTCATTCTGCAAGTTTGAAGTCTCTGGTAAACAGTTTTGGATTTGGCTTTGGGTTTTTTGTTAGTTGTGTTGCTTTAAGCAAGCAGAAGGCAATGAAACATGGTGATGGGATCCCAATCAAATGGGAAGGAGAACTCATACTACACTGACTGGAAGTGGTACAGGTCTCATTCTTATCATGACTGCAAGATATACCAGGTTTAAAAACAAACCTGGAACAAGATCTGCAGGGTTCAGCCCTGTGTGATAAAAGCTGGATCACACCCCACGGGCTCGCAGGTGTTGAGCTTGTCTGGCCTCTCTGCAAGTTTTTTTGGTGCAACACAAGCACCTGCACTTAAATGAAGCTTTGCTGAACCGAGCAGAGATCTTGTGCTGCTGCCCAGCATGGTCACTTTCATTAGGTTTTGTCCAGGTTGAGCTGTTTTTTTATCTCCCACAGGCACAAAGGACAGGTGAAACCCAACACTGCCAGTGTTCCCCCCAGCCCAGGGCTGCAGGCTTTGTCTTCTTTCAAAGCCATCAGAACAAGGATTCTGTTGTGTGTCTCCAAAGCTTTGGTAGACATCTAATGGTCGGGTTGGGTTTGCTTTGTGGTTTATTTCCACTCCCATTTTCAATGTG
>VWYK01071338.1:0-13975 GCA_013399775.1 Semnornis frantzii | reverse complement strand
AGGAGGAAGTTGTTGCCAGAGAGAGTGATTGGCATTGGAATGGGCTGCCCAGGGAGGTGGTGGAGTCACCACCCCTGGAGGTGTTGAAGCAAAGCCTGGATGGGGCACTTAGTGCCATGGTCTGGTTGATTGGCTAGGGCTGGGTGATAGGTTGAACTGGAAGAGCTTGGAGGTCTCTTCCAACCTGGTTGATTCTATGATTCCATGATTCTCTGATTCTCCATCAGATCCCTGTCTCACTTCAGTTGGGGAGCCCAAAACTGGACATGGTGTGGTCTCACCAGGGCACGGTAGAGGAGGAGGACAACCCCCCCGGACCTGCTAGAAGTGGAAAGTGCTTCTTTTTAGAGCCTTCAAAAGATGTGAGAGTATCCAGGTTGTAGAAAATAACTTCCCCTGCCCATGATTCCAAAACAATTTAAGTGAAGTCAGAGAAATCACTTGGATTTTCATCACTTTCCCCAAGACCAGAATTTCCTCCTCCCTCTCTGAGCAAACAAGTGATGAATATTTTCCAACAAAACAGCATGGATTGAAAGAAAATAAGAAAAAAAGGCAAGAATTAAAAATAGTTTTAGTGACAGCTCCCTGACACTGCAGAAGAATGCTTCAGAAATTAAAAAGAAAGAAGATATTTAGCATCAGTTGGCTGCCAAATATTTTCAGCTATTCGAGTCAATGAAACCAAACCCAAATACAACATATCTGGATTTCAGTTTGTGGCAGATGATACACAACAATACCAAGCAGGACACACGGAATGTGCATTTTCCAACAACAACACTGGGGCAAATTCATCCAACCTCCAGTTACTCTACTTTCCAACCCAGGCTAAAGTTCAATCCCTGCCTGAGCGGCTCGAAGAAGGAGGAAAATTTGGGATGTAATTCTCAGAGACATATGGGGATGGCTGTAACAGAAAACTGGGATCTCAGAGTACATAACGTTTTTTTTTTCTCCTCCACCACAGAATTCAGTGAGCAGAGCACCACTGAAATCCAAACGCCTTGTCCAAGCTAAACTTTCCAACAAAAATACACCTTTGATCTCCTGGCCGAGCGCTTGGCCCCGGCACCGTGGTGGCAAACCTCCCATTGCCTCCGAGAGCCAGGACCACATCCAGCCCCATCCTAGGTAATCGTGTGTCAAGGTTTCCATGGTGCAGCCGCCTGCCTGTCAGCCAGCTCGTTAGAAAATTCCTGCAGACCGACACTGACGTTCGCGGGTTTGATCCTTTGGGAAAAACAAAACCTCCTCCCGAAGCCCATTCAGGGTGCAAAGAGAGCCGATCAAATCCTGACTGAAGGGCGATCACTGCTGCTGGAGAGATCAACTCTCTTCTCTCAGCCTGTCCTCAGAGCAGAGGGGGGCGTGCAGCCTTGGGAAGGGAAGGCTCCGGGGAGACCTTCTGGTGGTCTTTCAGGACTTAAAGGGGCCAAGAAGAAAACTGGGGACAGACTTTTGAGCAGGGCCTGTTGGGACAGGACAAGTGGTGATGGCTTCAACTAAAAGGAGATTTAGACTAGAGAGAAGGAAGGAATCTTTTTTGATGAGGGTGATGAGACCCTGACCGAGGTTGCCCAGAGAGGTGGTAGAAGCCTCCTCCTTGGAACCATTCCAGGTCAGCTTGTTTGCAGCTCTATGCAACCTGCTCTGTTTGGGGATGTCCCTGGTGACTGCAGGCGAGGGGTTTGGGCTGCATAAGCTTTAAAGGTCTCTTTCAGCCAAAACCAGTTTGATAATTTGATTCTAAACAGGACTTTATCAAGAGGAAAATGAACACTAGAGGTCCATCTAACAGCCTGTCCCAGAAATAGATATCCCTGGAATAAACCATCACAGCCTTCTTTTGTGTACTTTGCACCTCTCTAACTACATCCAGATTGACTGGCTTGGCAGAGCTCTTCAGATCTAACAAGAGTTCCTTCTACTCCTTTGCATCCGTTCTTGTCTTGCTGTACATCAGCATTTCCTCTCCTGGAGCTGGCTGGCTGATAGCTGTCCCGACTCACATGACTCCCTAATGTACTTAGCTACCCATTTATGAAGCCACCAGGGAAACTGGCACTTGTGGCTGTAAATACTGGAGGCTGGAGGCCAAATGTGTCCCTGATGCAACTCTGCTGCAGCCAGTTCAGTTGGATTACAGCTGAGTGGAGCAGCCATTGCTAACTCAGGGGTTGGTGCCTCATGGCTTCAAAGAGGGGCAGGAGGAGAGCCTGTGAGGAACTGAGCAGGGATGTGAGCAATGGCATTTACCTTCAAGTCTGATTCCTTTCCAAAGTGTTTCCCAACAGCAAGGACTTTGTTACCTGCACCACACAGTTTCTTCATCTCATCGCTGTACGGAAAGTGATTGTCCCCCTGTACTCAGCACTGGTGAGGCTGCACCTTGAATGTTGGGTTCAATAAGGGCATTTTGGTGCTAGAGCAGGTCCAGAGAAGGGAAACAAAGCTGGTGAGGGCTCTGGAGAACAGGGCTGGTGAGGAGCAGCTGAGGAAACTGGGGTTGTTCAGGCTAGAGAAAAGGAGGCTGAGGGGAGACCTCATTGCTCTCTACAACTGGCTGAAGGGAGGTTGGAGCCAGGTGGGTGTTGATCTCTTTTCTCTAGATTAGGTGATAGAATGAGAGGAAATGCCCTGAAATTGTACCAGGGGAGGGTTAGGTTGGGGATTAGGAAATCTTTTTTTGCTGCAAGAGTGGCCAGGCATTGGAACAGGCTTCCTGGGGAGGCGGTGGAGCCACCATCCCTGGAGGTGTTTGAGATGTGTGTGGCCATGGCACTTTGAGAGATGGTTTAGGGGCCATGGTGCTGAGGCTGTCCTCTGCAGCCTGCTCTAGGTGAACCTGCTCTGAAAGCAGGGCTGGGCTAGATGACCTCCAGAGATCACAGAATTACAGAGATTGGCAGTGATTCTTAAATGTCCAGCCTTCCAATTTCAGTGAATTTCTTTATCTTCCCAGTTCTTCACAGAAATAAGACCTATCCCTGTCAACCTGCTTCACCCTCCCCACTGCAACCTTCTGTATAAACTCCCCTATTTAAAAAGCCTTTTTTTAGGCTCCTATCTCAGCCATCCTTGATGGAGACATGGAAAGAGCTGAGGCTTCACCAACACAGAAGCTGCCTCCACCAGGAAAGCCCAGGGACATCCAAAAAGCCAAGCCAGATAAAAATGCAGACCCAGCAAAGACTTTAAGCACAAAACTTCTCCCTGGGAGTCACTGGGACCAGCGCTGTGCCTCGCGCTGAGCACATCTGTGAGTGCTTTGCTGAACCCAGGCCAAGATGCACTTCTTCTGAATGTGGGCCAGATCCTGCAGCACCAAGTAACACCAAGGAGTAACATTTGTTCACACAAGTGGTCTCTGCAGAGCAGGGCTGCCAAGTCCTGGCCCTGTAGGGTTTTTTTCCCCCCCCTTCAGCAAGCAGCCAGAGCAGAGCTCCATATGGCAATGCCGACTCCTCACTCAGCAGCTCGCCTGCTGCCAGCTTCTCAGTGGAAATGGCCCAGCAAGGCAGAAATGTTCCAGCCCAACCTTCGTGTTACAATTACCTCTAAAAAACCTGCCAGAGAAATTCCTTAAAATTCTTCCAGGGGATTTCTTTCTGCAGTGGTTGCCTGCATGATTGTGGCAGTCCTGCCTATAGATCAAATCGTAGTTCATAGAATGGTTTGGGTTGGAAGGGACCCTAAAGATCATCTAGTTTCAACTCCCCTGCCATGGGCAGGGACACCTCCTGCTAGACCAGGATGCTGAAGTCTCCATCCAGCCTGGCTTTTAGTACTTCCAGCCTCCACAACTTCTCTGGGCAACCTATCCCAGTGCCTCACCACCCCCATGGGGAAGAATTTCTTCCTAATGTCCAATCTAAATCCAGCCTCTTCCAGCTTGAAGGCACTACCCTTCTCCTGGCACTCCATGCTTTGTAAAAAGTCCAACCTCCCCCTTCCCAGAATGAGCAGCACAGGCACCAAAAGCTCCTCCAGGCTGCACACAGAATTTTACCCCAGGATAGGCAGCTCCCCAGCTTCTCCTCATTGGGGATAAAGAGATGTGGCCAGCAGTGCTCTCCTGGGGCAGCACACAAACACTTCCCAGGTGATGGTGTCTCCTAGAGCACATCCAAAAGTTACCCATCCTTATTGCCTAGCTCCTCACAAAACAATACATCCTGACCCTGCCAGAGGTGATGAGCTAGCTGGAAAAGCCTCTTACACTTCTCTTCAGAAAACATGGCCACAACATGAAGCTTAAGCTGGTGCAGAGGCACATCTGATAGCCCTTCCTGGTGAATGCACACACAGAAGAGATGTAGGGGCAGGTACAAGAGCGGTGAGGTACAGAGATGGGTGCCTTGTGCCACCATGCAAGCTGTGCATCAACACCCTTGTTCCAAGACATACAAAACTGGGCAGAGCTGAACAGGAAACTCCCTCCTCACTGACCTCCTGTGCAGTATACCCCTGAAGCAGGCTGGGGGTCTCAATTCCTCACCTTGGTAAGATTTTTTTTATTTTTTTTTTAACTATTTAATGTGTTTTCCTCCATTAAAATGCACAAAGGAAGATTTAATCCTCATCAGCCACAGGTGCTGCCCCTCACCTGGGCATTACTGCAGCCAGAGGTTGGATGCACCCAGAGGACCTTCCTGAGCACTGGCAGCAGTGATCACAACAAGAAATCCCTCCCTTCAGCAGAGACATGACACAAGGCTCTCATTGGCCCCACTGCCAGCTGCACCAGGCACAAGAACCCCCCAGGCACTGTGGGGACCCTGCTCAAGCCCCCCAGCACCACATGGACTCCACAGCAGAGAGCAGCAGCTGCCCAGCCGGGGTCCCATATGCATCCTGTGCTGTCTCCCTCCTTCACCATCCCCTTTTCCAAGGGGCCACACATGCAATGACTGGCAAAGATCCACAAGAGGAGCTGGTGGTTTGCAAAGGTCTCTGAAGGCCGAGCAGAGTGCTTAGAAGACAAAGCTGCCAGCAAGGACTGGCAGCAGGTGATGGGAGTGTGGCCACCTCGCATCTCTCACCACCAGCAGCTGCTCCCCACCACCTCCAGCACAGCCCTCGGTGCCATCACCCTCATCACAGGATCTGGACATATGGCAAAGCCAGGAGGGACACCAGAGAGGCAAAAGCTGCAGCAGTACCTGAAGTAATGTGTGCTTAACCCAGGCAGGATCAGCTCTGCTGAGCACCTGGGCAGGATCAGACCCAAATCAAGGCTAAGACTGAGCTCAGGTTCCATGCATGGGGGCTTTCAGCATCCCCACAGGCTCAGCCCTGCCACGTGTGGTTGCTGCCAAACCAATTTGTGGATCCTCCTGGTAAATAACTGTGTCAGTGGGACATTAATGGTGCGCAGTGCTGGTGGTGTCAAGCCTTCTTTCCTTTTTATTTTGGGTCAACAAAGCAAAGGCATCTGCTTCCCTCCCCCCTACAATTGCACAGAATGGACTCCAGACCCACCTCCTACAAGGAAATGAGAACCAGCCCTGAAGGATCACCCAGCAAGAAGCCTCTGTTCAGAGATCTGACGCCTCTTCAAAGAGGAGGCAGCAAATGTGCTCCTACCTCTGCTGATTTATGAGCGACGTCTGCGTCACCGGTGTAGGGGAAAAGGCTTAAACGCTACCAGAAGAGCCAGGCACTCAGGGGGCTGCCTGACTGACCCCTCTGGTTAGTAATTTGCTTTTATATCATTACATCTAGGTTGCATTTTGAAGAGAAAACCCAAACAACCCAGCAACTGCAGCCCAGGCTGCTGGGTTATGTGCTCATGAGCAGAGCCAATACCAGTGTGCCACCGCCGGGAACGGCTGATGGCAGGTGGGATGTGCAAAACTGGCTCTTGAGTTGTGGATGGCAGAGCTGGCCTGGGACTGTGCCCCCTACATGCAAGGGGACATGGGCAAAGCAGGTGGCTTGGCCATGCTGGTGGGAAAGCCATCAGCAGGGGCTGGAGAACAGGGCTGGGGGGGGGNTGCTGCAAGAGTGGTCAGGGATTGGAAGAGGCTGCCCAGGGAGGTGGAGTCACCACCCCTGGAGGAGTTGGAGAAATCTGTGGCCATGCCACTCTGGGACATGGTTTCATGGCCATAGTGATGCTGGGTTGAAGGTTAGATTTGATGATCTTTGAGGCCTTTTCCAAGTGAAACAACTCTATGATTCTAATTCTATGGCTCCAGATCATCTCAGCTGGTGGCAGGAGCAAAGCCAGAACCATGGGTAAGTGACTTAGCACCCCAGGAAAGGCTCACTTAGGTTAGGGGCACAGCCCAGAAGCATTATTTGAGGCTGTTGTTTCATTACTTCCCTCCCCACAGCGCTGGGGAAAAAAAAAAAAAAATCTGAGTGTAAATCATTGCAAGTTATCTGTGTTTGGTTTTAATTTCTGCTGATGCCCCAGTGTTATTTATGCTCTTGAAATATGGCAGCAGGCACGTGTAGGGCGTTGTGCTCATGAATTACAGCCTGCTGCCTATAGTATTTATTGATCAAGGCAATAAATAATTCCAGCAAGCACAACTCATCCCAGCAAGCAGAGGATCAGAGGGTACAGCCAAAGGCTGCCCATCTGCCAGGGCCTAACACATATCCCTGCCAGGGCTGACAGAGCTGCTCCTGAAATGCTCTCTCTCATCCAAAACAAAATCAAGAGAGATAGTTTAGCTCCCAAGTGGGTCCCAGTGGCAGCTGTGCCTTGTGTTGGCACAAGGCTCCCAGCCAGGCTGGCCAGTGCTGTGAGGACATCCCTGAGGACATGGACTGCAGCCCTGTGCTCACCACAGGGTGCTCCCAGTTAACACCAGAAGGGCAGTGACAAAAAGCAGCTGCTCAACTGCATCTGTGTTATGGCCTCAAGTTGCACCAGGGGAGTTTATATTGGATATCAGAAAACATTTCTTCACTGAAAGGGTTATTGGGCACTGGACCAGACTGCCCAGTGCAGTGGTGCAGTTACCATCTCTGGAGGGGTTTGAAAAGATGCTTGGATGAGGTACTGAGGATGTAGCCTAACAGTTGTGTCCAGGGAGATGTTAGATTATGGTTGGACTCAATGTTCCTAAGGTCTTTTCCAACCAGGTGACTCTCTGATCAGAGCTGAGGTGGAGACACCTAAGGTACAGCCACACCAGGAGCTGGATCCCCACAGCACCCTCAGCACCACACCCCCCAGGACAGGGAGGCTGCTGTTAGCAAAAAAAGGTTCTCTGCACAGATTAATAATTTTTTCAGGTCAATTTGCCCGTGCTTGGGTGAAAGAGGGAGGCAGCACAGCCCTGTGCACGAGCAGTTGCTTGATTATCATGGTTAATGTGCATGGAATTTATGCAGTGTCTGAATTCTTGCACTTTGTCCAGGGGAAAACAGGGGACTCTGCCTCACGCTGTCCACACAGAGCTGCATTTCTCAGCTGTCCCAAGTATTTCCCTGGAAGCCTTCCCTGTCCTGCAGCAAGGAGACAGACCTGGGAAAGCCAAGCACAAGGCTGGATAGATTTAGTGTTGCTACACTGGGACTCATTTATCTTAGCTCAGAGGTAACCCAACATCATCCTCGAGGACAGGAGCTTAACAAGCAAAGGAGGCAGATCTGAACCAGATCTTGACCCGGTCTCAAACATCCAGCTGAACCAAACAAGGTTGATTTATGGCAGCAAGAAGCCAGTCTGAGGCTCAAATTCATGCCCAGCTCCTACTACCACCATCACTGCTGGAGCTGTCTATGCTGAACAGAGCTCATCCCACTACTGCTCTCTCAGTGCAGAGCCATGATGTGACACCCAACACTGACAGCACAGGATGCAAACACCAAGACACTGAACCACTGACCTCCACATCCTGCTTTGTTGGTAGTCTCAGGGTAAAATAAAAGCCCTGAGAAGGGAGTGTGCTGCAGGAGACACTGCTCTGGGTTTCACATGGCTGCCCATCACCACAGGACACCACACATCATAAACAGCCTGGATTTAAGAGACCCTCAGCACCACATCATGCACATGGGACTGTCCCACCAGGCACTCACAGGCAATAATTCTTGGCTCTGCTGGAAAATAAACAAACAAATTGCTTCACAGAGGAGATAAACTTGCACCAAACTCAGGACTCAGCCATGAAGCCTCTTTTGGAGAAGGTCCCTGACCAAGCACTGAAGCAGGTTACAGGGAAGCAGTGCAGTTGTGCAAACCTGCAGATCAGAAGTGGAATTTGTCTTCAGGTCTTCTTGTGCTGCCTGCCTGGGTGACAGCTGCAGCACGCCCACATCCCCTGCTAACACCAGGGCTTTGCACCTTGCAGCATCTCCCCACTCTGAGGCATGTCAGCAGCAACACCTCCAGTGGCAGGGTGAGCTCTGGCCTTGCCTGTCCCAGCTCAGGGCAGTGTTCCCAAAGCAGAGTGGTACAAAGCACAGCACAAAAGGCTGCTTTCATCAGCTCTGCTGGTTTCCACCCTGGGGTGAGCATGATACACTGAAGGCCTTTCCAATTTAGCTGGCTGCAGCCCCCAAGAGGGTGAGCACAGCCTGGGACACTTCAAAGACTGTGCTGCCTGGGCAGTATTAAACATCAGGTCAGCCTGTCTCCGGACAAGCCCACTGCTTTCCACCACTGCCTTTTGCCTTCCCAGTCTCCCCCAAATCAGCTCTTGCTCCTAGACACAGAGGGAGACAGCAGCAGACACCTGCCGGCCCCATTTTGTAGACTCAGAATGGTTTGGGTTGGAAGGGATCTTAAAGATCATCTAGTTCCAACCCTCCTGCCTTAGGCAGGGACATCTCCCACTAGGCCAGACTGCTTTTCCCAAGCTGCCCTCAAGCTCAGGACCTTTCCAACCACCAAGGAACCTTTCATAGCCTCGATTAGCTGCAACATCTTCCATCTCCTGCAAACTACCCCAACTCACTTCCAGGGCTGAAGGCACCAGCTCCTGCTGCTAGAGATACACCCAGCAGCAACAGAGGGAGGGAACCAGCACCCACTGCACTCCCCAGTTACCCAAACCTCACAGATATGGAGTGGAACCACTTCACCTTGGCCCACTCCCTGGGTCAGAGCTGGTTGCCAAGCTCAGACTTGGATCTAGCAGCAGACTTTTGTGCTTTGGCTCACGGATCCTGCAAACAAGAGCTTTAATCATTGCTTGCTCCTATGTGCCGAGAGCCAAACTTGTCTTGTTAAATACAGTAAGTGATCAGTGCTCTCAGCAAAGAACATTTCCATGACTGCCTGTGTGGGTAATTATTTCAGGCTTGCCTCTCTTCCCCTCTTGAGAAAAATTACAGAATGTGGAAATTATTGCAAAGCCTCTCCGGACTTGGAACGTTTTCTGCTGGTTTCTGGGCAGCACTTCAGCCTCTGCCTGCATTTAGCTGCCTGCTTGTGCACCACCCTGCTCCCCCAGCAGGCACCGTTCTGCACCGGGATCACGAGCAGATACACAGAATCGTGCAATGGCTTGGGCTGGAAGGGACCTCCAAAGGGCATCCAGTCCACCCCCCCTGCAGGCGGCAGGGACATCCTCCACTAGAGCAGCTTGCTCACAGCCTTGTCCAGCATCACCTTGAATAGCTCCACAGGTATCTCAACTACCTCCCTAGGCAACATGACTGGCCTTTAGCTCAGGTTGGTCTAAATAACCCCCAAACCTGCCCTAAAGGCAGTAGAAGCCTTTCCTCTGCCAGCCTTGGATGAGCCTGTCCCTCTCCCTGCCTGAGCACACCACATCACCACACACCAAGAAATGTGTGGCCATGGCACTTTGGGGACAGGGCTTTAGTGGCCATGGTGTTGTGAAGGTTGGACTCAATGATCTTAAAGGTGTCTTACAACTGGAACAACTCTATGGTCCTATGATCAGCCAGGCATTGATTTTGGTGGGGTTTTTCCCACCATTTCTGTGGGTGGCAGCCAAAACATTGGTTTAGGTGGGTGTTTTTCCCCACCACTTCTGTGTGTGGCAGCCACAGCTCCATGCTCAGGAGCCTTGGCTGTGCCATTAGTCCCAGCCCCAAGAAGGGACCTTTTTTCTTGGTTAACTGAGACATGGTTGAAAACCCTGAGCAGGAATCTTTTCCTTCCTGCACTTCCCTTCCAGCCCTCTCTATAATGACACTGTTAGAGTTGCCTTTTGCCTTTCATTGGTATTTTTCTCCACAGGTAGAAGTGCTATAGAGGGACCCCCAACACCAACCATGTCAGTGGAGTTGACAGGGTGGGGAAGCACTGCAGTGAGGCCAGGATGCACAGAGGGAGGAGGAGGAGGATGGTGCTCAGCTGTCCCACCATTCAGCTCTGGGTTTGGAGGCACCAGGAGAGCAGGCTGCAGTGATGCTGCCTGCTCCAGCATCAGATGTTTTGCTGGAAAAAGGAGTTTTTCCCCTTTGAGCACAACACCCCCAGCCCTCTCACAACCAGTTTTACGTCACCTCCTCCTCTGCAAACGCAGCTTCTGGCTGAAACCTCAGCAGCAGGAGAGGGAAAAAAAAAAAAATCCCAGACAGGGGACAACTGTCAGCTTGCACTCATTTCTAGAGAGAGGGTTAGGGTTGGAGAAACACAGAACTGGCTTTTAAGCACAGACAGCTTTGCACACAGCATGCTCCACAGCAGGCTTTGGCACCCACAGATTTCCGCTGAGCCTGCAAACACTGGGAAAGCCCAGCCCACGAGGAGCTGAGGGAATCACCTCCATCTACAAATGCATCATCATCTGGCCTTGGTGAGGAGGAACACCACAGCACCCTTGCCCCAACATTCCCCAGCAACCCCCATCCATTGCTACCACAACCTTAAACCTAATCATAGAATTGCTTTGGTTGGAGGAGACTTCCAAGACCACGGAGTCCAAGCATCAACCCAACCATGGCCATCGAACCATGCACACATTTCTTGAACACCTCCAGGGGTGGTGACTGCACCAAATTTACATGCAAAGCAGAGTCTGTCCCCACCTAGCAGGTGGGCCCCAGGATACCGTCTCAGGGCAACTCAAGCAAAATCACAGCAGAGACCTTGCAGGGTGGGCTTTAACTTTGGGCTGTATGACCCTAGGCAAAACCTGCTGTGAAGACAGACTTAAAGGCACTGCAGAACCATCCAGCACTGTATGTCTCTGCCCCTCACATCTCAAAGTCAACCTTGGCACCACAAGCAGAGGAAGCAGATGTGTCCTGTGGCAATCAGAGCTCCAGAGCATCAAACCAAAAGCAGCCAGGCACAAAAAAACCAGAGAACCCAAGGAGGAGCAAACATGTTTGGAGGAAGGTCCCACCCTTGGCTGGGTGTGAAGCAGCTCCACACACCCAACTCAGCTGCACGCACATGAAGGTTGCTCCAGATGGGTTTGTGTTTTTGTAGAGGCAACACAAGAAGCATCAGTGAAGCCACAGGTACAGCTTGGAGCAGCAGGGTTTGCCTTCCTCTGCTGAGACAATCTCCTCCCCTCACTATGCCTGCTTTGCTGGACACTTCAGGTGTAGTTTTGACCTCTTGAATCTGTCCACAGACCTCCCCACAATCCAGCTATAAACTCAGTGCTGGCCTCCTGGCACCTGTAGCCACCCCAGGGCTGACCTGGCACTCCCAGTCCCAATTCACGTGTGCTGGGGTCAAGACCACAGTGTCTGTTGCCAGCACCCAGTGATGCCACCAGCACACTTCCCACACCAACCACTCTGGATCTTGCAGAAGCTGTATTAAAGATACTTTAAGGCTTCTTCCCTGCCTCACTCCTCTGCAAGTGCGGAGAGGTCCCCATCCTTTCCACCCAAGCATGGCCCCCCTTTTTAGAAGGCATGGAGGACTGGGAGCAGTGGGGTGGGGACCCATCATCCTCACACAGGGCCAACAGGAAGGGAATCATTCCCAAAGAGAATTGCTTCTAAACCACTCCAATATGGCCAGGCAATGTTAACCAGCTGGGAAAACGCTTTCAAGACCCTTAATTAAAGGCTGGCTGTTGCACAAGACCCTTTCCCACCCCCACCAGAAGCCTCCTTTCCCAGTTCCTGGCCTCTCCCCCTGCTGCCCTCCATCCCTCACACTTTCTTTCCCTGCTGGCATCTGCCAGCAGCATGCTGTGGCTGCTGTGGGATGTCTCTCCAGCAGCCAGCCCCTGCTGTCAGAGGGAAATTTGTAATCACAGCAAAGGGGAGGGGGGAGTGAAAAATCCTCTCCCTGTTGACCTTCAGGCGTGGCTGGAGGCAGCAGCTGCCAGTGTGGATGTTGATGCTGGGGTAAAGCTGGCACAGCTATGCCAGCCTGCTGCTGCCAAGGTGCTGGAGGCCTCAGCTTCCTCTTCTGACCATGGTCTGCACAGGTCCCCAGCAGCTGTGAAACAGCCTGGTTTGAGTGAGAGGGGACTTTTCCATCTTGTCTACTCCAACCACTCGGCAAGTCAACAACTTGAGCAGGTTGCTCAGCATCCCAAACAAGCTCACCGTGAATAGCTTCAGGGATGGGACATCTCCCACCTCTCTGGGCAACCTGGGCCAGGGTCTCACCATCCTCAGTGTCAAAAATGTCCTCCTTCCACAGGCCTGAATCAGACCATCTAGCACCACTGCTCAGCTCTAACACTGACCCTCACATAATGAGCTGCACCATCTCTTGGTGCCCCACCACAAGCCAGCCCCCGGCATCATGATACGGATGCAGCACTCCTGCACTGAACACAAGGACCACATTCCCCATTTTTTTCCTTATGTCTCTACACCCTGGAGCTGCCTACACCTGATGGTGGTTATCCATGCCCACATGTGGGATCCAGCCCACACTCTCCATGACTTGGAAGCCACCACCAAGCTCCTGGTTGTAATTAGAGTGGTCCCTCCCTCAGTGTGGGCATTTTTTATCTGTTGGGGAATATGGCATGAGTTTATTCCATGTCTTGAGGTCACGTCAAATCAAAACCAGAGCAAGGCTGGCAGTTCCAGGTGCTCCAGGAAGCTTTGTGGGAAGGCAGGACACTGTAATGGGACACACATCCCCTTCCAAGAGGCCTCCTCTCTGCTGGTCAGGAAGGGAGGCCACACAGCACACTTCACAGCATCACTGTTCTGAACATCCTGTAGCGTGGGATGAGCTGAGGTTTGCAGGTGATCCCTGGGAAGCACAGCCATCTGCAGTAGAGATAGCCCAGCCCCGCTCCACAGAGCCACCAGAACACCACCAGTGGCCCTGGGCAAAAGTGGGGCTGCACTTGAGGTCTCCTCTCAGAGACCTCAAGCACAAGTACCTTGAGCTGCAGCAGCACCCTCAAACGTTTACTCACTGAGCACTGCTGTACCTGGCTGTGCTTCTTCTGCCCCAAGCACCATGCTAGCATAGAACTGTTTTGGTCTGAAAAGACCCTGAAGTGCAACCCTTAACCCAGCACTGCCAGGTTGCCACTAAGCTGTGACCCTCAGCACCACATCTCCAGGGCTTTGAAACTCCTCTGGGGTTGGGGACTCCACCAGTGCTCTAGGAGAGCCTGTTCCAGGCATTGACAACCCTTTCAGGGAAGAAATTGTTCCTCATGTCCAACCTAACCCTCTCCTTGTGCAACTTGAGGCCATTTCCTCTTGTCCTATCTCTTGTTCCTTGGAAGGAGAGGCCAATTCCAACCTCACTCCAACCTCTTTTCAGGTTGCCAGAAGGTCTCACTTCAGGCTCCTTTCCTCCAGGTTGAACATAGTTCATAGAATGGTAAGGTTGGAAGGGGCCTCAAGGATCATCCAGTTCCAACCCCGTGCCATAGGCAGGGACACCTCCCACTAGTACAGGTCACTCAACCTGCTCCTCACCAGACCAAGTCTTAAAAATTTGATCTAAAAAAAAAAGTTAAAAACCTTAAAAATTGAAGTCTCCTTAAAATTTGATCTCTTAAAAAAAGGTCAAAATCTTAAAAAATTGAGCTCTAAATATTTGGAAATGTTAATAAATTAGAGCCCTAAAAAAAATTGAAACCTTAAAAAT
>VWYK01071337.1:0-32360 GCA_013399775.1 Semnornis frantzii | reverse complement strand
ATAGATAAAGATATAGATATAGATATAGACATAGATAAAGATATAGATATATTGACATAGATATAGATATATAGATTTAGATATAGATATAGATATATAAATTATTGAGATATTTAGTGGGATTAATAGGATCCCCCGGTTCACAGAATCACAGAATTAACCAGGATGGAGAACCCCTCTAGGATCATGGAGTCCAACCTGTCTCCTAACCTTTCTCATTAACTAAACCATGGCACTAAGTGCCTCATGCAACCTCCTCTTAAATACATCCAGGGATGGTGACTCCACCACCTCCCCAGGCAGCCCATTTCAATGTCAATCACTCTTCTCCAGGCTAAACAGCCTCAGGTCTCTCAGCCTTTCCTCTTAAGGTAGAGTTGGGTCTTCCACCATGGCAGTGGAAAAGCATTAGGAGCTCAGGGTCTTTATGAGTTGTGCCATGGCATTAAATGTCACCAATTTTGAATCTGTGAGTTCCTGTTGCACAGAAGTTGCCATGTTTGAACTAAAAATAACAGAAAGAAATTGCAAGCCACTCGAAACATTAAACAGCAGTGGCAGAAGAAGATTAGAGAAACAAATCAAGTCCATCTATCGAGCTGGAGTGAAAGTACTACTGACTTGCTTGAGTGCTTCATAATATGAAAATTATGCTGCTTTTTTTCAGACAGATGAGTCATCTGACCACTCAGACATCTATATGAACACATCTATGTCCATTTATATTATCTTTCCCTTTCTCACATGTGCATGGTTTTGTCCTTATTACCAGCTACTCCTTTCCCCCAAAACAATAATCAGTGGTTATTCTCATTTATTTGATAAGGCCAAACAATTTCAGTGCCAAGAAAGTAATTATGGATTTGGCAGTTCTGATTAATAAATCTTTCATGAAGCATGCTCCATTTTGTCCATAAACAGCATCTTCCAGAGATTTGTTGAGAAAATATGAAGAAATAAAAAATACACAAAGAGAGAAAAAAAAACCCAACACATTCTTCCTGGCAAGTCCTGATCTCAATCTCACACACCTAAAGTGTGTGGATTTATTTATTTAACACTTAGTCTGTGCTCACCATTTTACCTGTACGACCAGGTCCTGCAGCTGGATCAGGGTGAACCCCAGTTATCAGTCCAGGCTGGGAGATGAAGTGGTGAAAGGTAGCCCTGTGGAGAAGGACTTGGGGGTGCTGGTGGGTGAAAAGCTAAACATGAGCCAACAATGCACACTTGCAGTTCAAACCCAACAGTGTTCTGGGCTGCATCCCTGGCAACAGAGGGGATTCTGCCCCTCTGCTGCAATCTGCTGAGACCTAACCTGCAGTGCCGAGTCCACCTTTGGAGTGCAGGACTCCAAAGGACCTGTTAGAGCAGCACCAGAGGAGGCCACAAAAATGACCTGAGAGTGGAAGCCCTTTGCTCCGAGGACAGGCTGAGAGAGTTGGGGCTGTTCATCCTGGAGAAGAGAAGACTCCAGGGAGACCTTCTTGTGGCCTTCAGTACTTAAAGAGGGTTTGTGAGAAAGATGGAGAGGGACTCTTTATCAGGGCTTGTTGTGACAGGATAAAGGGTAATGGGTTTAATCTAAAAGAGGGGAGACTAGNGGCTGCATCCCTGGCAACAGAGGGGATTCTGCCCCTCTGCTGCAATCTGCTGAGACCTAACCTGCAGTGCCGAGTCCACCTTTGGAGTGCAGGACTCCAAAGGACCTGTTAGAGCAGCGCCAGAGGAGGCCACAAAAATGACCTGAGAGTGGAAGCCCTTTGCTCAGAGGACAGGTTGAGAGAGTTGGGGCTGTTCATCCTGGAGAAGAGAAGGCTCCAGGGAGACCTTCTTGTGGCCTTCAGTACTTAAAGAGGGTTTGTGAGAAAGATGGAGAGGGACTCTTTATCAGGGCTTGTTGTGACAGGATAAAGGGTAATGGGTTTAATCTAAAAGAGGGGAGACTAGGACTAGATACAAGGAAGACATTTTTACACTGAAGGTGGTGAGACACTGTCTCAACTTGCCCAGAGAGATGGTAGATGCTCCATCACTGGAATCATTACAGATCCAATTGTTTGGGCCTCTGAGTAATCTGCTTTAATTGCAGGTGTCCCTGCTCAATGCATAGGTGTTGATTTAGATGGCCTTTAAAGATCCCTTCTAACCCAAACCATTCCATGATTCTATGATTTTAGTGCATACTGCTCTTGCTTTCCCCTCTCTGGCTTCACAATACCAGACACTAAGTTAGTGTAGCTGCCCAGCTCTGGGCCCTCCAGTTCAAGAGGGACATAGAACTGCTTGAGAGAGTCCAGCACAGAGCCACAAAGATAATTAAGGGAATGGAACATCTCTCTTACAAGGAAAACCTGAGGGAGCTGAGGGCTCTTTAGCTTGGAAGAGAGGAGACTGAGAGGTGACCTCATCAATGTTTATAAAGATGTAAAGGTGAGTGCCAGGAGGCTGGAACGAGGCTCTGCTGGGTGATGCCTGATGACAGGACAAGGGACAGTGGGTGGAAGCTGAGGCATAGGAAGTTTCATTTCAACATGAGAAGGATTTTTTTTTCACCTGTGAGGTGACAGAACCCTCGAACATGCTGCCCAAGGGGGATGCAGAGCCTTCCTCTCTGGAGATATTAATGACCTGCCTGGATGTGTTCCTGTGTGATCTGCTCTAGGAGATCCTACTCTGGCAGGGGGGTTGGACTGGATGAACTTTTGAGGTCCTTTTCAGCCCCTGACATTCTGTGATTCTGTGATTAGCCTCAGCTTCACAATCAAATGCTTCAATTTACTTTTAAGAGTTGATTTCTATCCTCAGCCTTGTTGCAGAGCTGCATTGCACAGCCTTGTCCTGTGTTACAGCTAAAGTAGCTTTTGCACCAGCCACTTGCCAAACCAACCAAACCCCAGCTGCTTTCAGCTGGCTAGAAAGGAGTGTCTAGTACACTTGGAGGAACCATCAAGTATTCCAGTGAGCTGTCAGGATGCCAGCTCTGCTCTTGGCCCAGTACTGTTTCTGCCAGCCCCATAGGGCTGTTTAGGATGCTGGATGGTCCCTCAGATGGTGCTGCTAAACTTTGCAGCCAATCGAATGGGTCCCCTTAGGCCTTACAAAGAAATCTCTGTGGAATAGGTTTCAGCAACAGGCACTGAAGTCACTCATAACCAAAGAGAATACTTTCAACACCTTCCAAAGCATTCTGTTGAAAGACATGTAAAAGGATGTGGGTTTTTGGCTGGCAAACTGTGAATTTGAGGGTACAGAGAACTCAGGATCCTCAGACCTGTCTGCTGTTGAAATATATTACACTGGATTGAAGGACTTTGGCTGCTTCCTTTAGGAAATATAATTCTCATTAAAGGCATGAAATTGAGCTCCTTGGAGACCTAAGCTTCAGTCTGCTGAACAATCTGAATGCAAGTTTTCAGCAATATTGGTGTCTGGCTGTCTGTGCTTGTCTCTGAGCACTGTGCTACAGGGATTTGCTCCTCACAGTGAGTCCTTGGCCTTGCTGTGTTTGTTCACTGCTGTGCCTTCAATGCCAGCTCACTGAGGTGGCTTTTCTAGCATGGAATTCTCTAGAGATGTGGATCCCAACCATAAGAATACTCTGGTTCCCCTTTCCCCCAGAACAGCTCACCAAGTACCCATCAACCAATCAGTTTTGGGTTATCCCAATCCTTCTCAAACAAGCAATAGGCTGTCTTGAAAGAGACCTCACCGCAGCTGAGTGAAAGGATGCTCACAGTGTGCTTTCTCAGATGGCTTTACCTCTTCCTCAGGTCCTGCAGAGAAAATGCTTTCTGGGGGCTATAAAGAGTCCCCAGGCCCAAGGGCACCTCCAAAGTAGGGTGGTTCAAGAATATTTTCACCTGATCTCAGCCTCTAGGCTGATGTCACAGTGCCACTTCGTGGCAAGCTTCCTTGGAGCTATCAAGACCATGAGACACGCAGCTGTCCAAAGAACTCGCTGGCCCTCTCCTCTCCAGAGAGCCTGCTGCAAGTCCTTTTCTCCACACAGCACTGCCAGATAGTGGCATCTGCCTCTGCGAGAGGTAATTGATTCCCTTCCCCTAATTAAAATTGCTCTGTACCACACGTGAGTGCATTGGAAACAATTAGCTTCCTCGTTTGTCTCCTCCTTCCAGCCGGCAGCGCGAGGCAGCCAGGTGTCACGTTCCACAAATCTCCATCAAGTGATTTCTGTGGAAGGAAATGAAGTTTGAAGAACTCCTTTGCTGCTCCTGACGCTTTGGCTCTGACCTTCTCTCACTCTCAGCTTATCTCCATGGAGATGCTCATTTTGCAGATTGGCTCCATCATCTGCCAGCAGCCGCGTCCTGTGGAGGCAGAAGGCAGGGGCCTAGGCAGGGAAGCTAGGCTGTTGCAAGGCTTCACTGCTGTTCTTTTCAACACAGCAGCACCTTAAAGTGGGCAATGGTATCCAATCCTCCCTCAGAAAGCCTGTGAGCATGTGTTTTGCACCACTCCAATCTCACAGAGTTAGGCAAGCCTCTAAAAGAGGAGAATTTCAGCTTATGCTAGAAGCTTCCATGGCATGCAAACAGAGAATCATTAGGGTTGGAAAAGGCCTCTAAGGGTATGCAATCACAGGATCATTGGGGTTGAAGAAGACCTCTAAGGATATGCAATCACAGGATCATTGGGGTTGGAGAAGACCTCCAAGGGTATGCAATCACAGGATCATTAGGTTTGGAAAAGGCCTCTAAGGGTATGCAATCACAGGATCATCAAGGTCAGACAAAACCTCTAAGATCCTCAAGTCCAACCAGTGACCTTCCCTCAGCTTGGCTGTTAAACCATGCACTGAAGTGCCACATCTATGCACTTTTTGACCCCCTCCTGGGATGGTGACTCGACCACCTCCCTAGGCAGCCTTGAAAACCCTTTTTGAGGAAGTTTTCCTAACCCAAATGTTTCCCAACACAAAATCCTAGAATTCCATGGATCATTTAGTTCAGCTGATGTCCACAACTGCCCAAGTGCTGTGAAAGCTGAGGAAGGATCTGCACCCTCCGCCGGGAAAGGAAGTCTGAGTAGGACTCCGCTCAACACACTCCCTAAAAGCGTTGCTTGGGAAAATTTCAGCAGCCCATTTTTCATCAGAAAATGCTGATTCTTTGTAACAGGCTTTCTGTGAGAATAAAAGGGCAATTTTTCCTCATTTTAGCAACTCTAAATATTGCGACAGCTCTAAATGAAAAAAAAAAAAAAAGAAACCACGAAAAGCCCTGCTTGGAAGTTGAGGGTTTTTTTGCCCTTGTTTTAGGTTGTAACTTTATTATGATGAAACCCAAAAGAAAATCAAAACAAATGGTGTAAAAGTGAAAGGAAACTTTTAAGGCTGACATAAAAATAAAATCCATTGATCTGGCGAGAGATATTTTTCCCCAGTGTTTACTCCTATGATTTTTTTATTAACTTCAAGTGCTAGAGAGAGGAAAGGGTTGGCAAGATCCCAGAGGAAGGGGAGAAGGATCTCAGCCCAGGATGAGCCTGTGGACCAGGCTGTGTGTCTGCAGCCAGCAACTGTGCTCAATGACAAATTGCATCTTCTCATGACTTTGAGTATCAGAGGCAGAACTCATTTTAGGGCCAAACTGGCTTCTCTGGGAGTGCCTACCAGGAGGAGCTTTGGGGGGGATAGGGGGTGAAGGGGTCTAGCAGTACTTAGAAGTCCTTACTCCAGGCTCAGCTGTGGTGTATCATGCACAGTGGGAGGAAGGAGAAAGTGGTGCCTGAGACTTTGTCTGTTTCCTTTGAAGTTAAATGAGGACTCAAGCTGAAGCCAAGGCTCTGCCCAGTGCCAGATTGTTTGATAGCCAGATGGCACCTTCTGAAGTTCTTCTCCCTTCATCTAGGCTTCAAGGGATGCAATGAAGGTGTTTACAGGCAAGTGTCTCTTCCTACTTCCCTCAGTGTTTTCACAGCCCCGTCTGCAGATCTGCACTGGGGTAAGTTGAGAGCAGAGTGTGTGCTCTGAGCTCCAGGGCTCTAGTGTCTCTTTTTCTGCTGGCAGGGACAAGTCTGGGTATTGACATGGGGCTCCTTCCTTCATGCAGAAACCTCTGTCCTTTTCTTAACACCACTGATGCTTCCTTCTGCCTTGCTTGTGCTCTCACATCAGACATTCCTTGGGGAATTAAAACTCTGTCTCATCTCACCATCAACCCCACGTTGTTGGAAGTAACAGGGGTTTTTCCCTGTTAGTTTTTTCTGCAATGTTGGGTTTTTGGAGATTAAATTCTTGGGGTTTCTTTGGGTTTGTTTAAAAAAAAAAAAAAAAAAAAAGTCTTATTGAAGAAAGTGAGTTGGAGTTCAAATGTGTGCAGCAAGGGAGGAATTTTGTTTCCCATGTGCTCAGCCTTTGGTGGAATAAAGACAATGAATAGTAAAATAAAAAAAACAGAACATATCTGAATCTTTGGGATGTTTAAGGACTTGTATGTGGGGCAGGAATGGAACCAAATGTCTGTGCCATGCTCCTTGGGGCCGGAGCTCTGAGACTAGATGGTTTTGTGCCTGTGCATAGCTATTTCTGCCTCCCTCTGACAGGTGAGTGGAGAGCAGCAACTCAAGCTCAACAAGCGGACTGTGTATGTGTGTGCATCTGTTAACAGGCATGGATTGTGTGTGCATCTGTTAACAGGTATGGATTGTGTGTGCGCCTGTTAGCAGCTATGGATTGTGTGTGCATCTGTTAACAGGCATGGATTGTGTGTGCGTCTGTTAACAGGTATGGATTGTGTGTGCATGTATGCATTCAATGATGCCACATGTGGAGGAGCTACAGACATCAGCTCCTCTGAGGAGTAAATGGCTCTAAGCTAACTACAGCTGACTCCAGGAAGGAGATTGATGTGCTGAAGTACGTCCAGAGAAGGACACAAAGCAGTGAAGGGTTTGGAGAACAGGGCTGGTGAGGAGCAGCTGAGAGAGCTGGAGTTGTTCAGGCTGGAAAGGAAAAGGCTAAGGGGAGACCTTCTGGCTCTCTAAAACTCCTGAAGAGGTTGGAATGAAGTGGGGGTTGGTCTCTTCTCTCCAGTATCAGGTGCTAGAACATGAAGAAATGGACTGAAATTGTGCCAGGGGATCTTTAGTTTGGATATTAGGGAAAATATCCTGCAAGAGTGGTTAGGTTTTGGAACAGGCTGCCCAGGGAGGTGGTGGAGTCATCATCACTGGAAGTGTTAAATAAAAATGACACTTTAGCGGTCATGGTGGTAAGTCAATAGTTGGAGTCGATGATCTTGGAGATCGATTCCCACCAAAACAATTGTATGATTTTATGAAACAGAGTCAGCCCTAAGCCCTTTTCTTGCCACCCACCTCCATTTATCTCCAGGGATGGTTCTTACTGCCCTGTGTGATCAGTGTCTGTAAGGATGAGTGAGAAGAGCTCTCATTCATTGCAATCCAAATTAAAACTTACTGGTGGTGTGCCAGAAACTGTAAGCTCTGTCTGCTGCCCGTCAGCTTTAGTTCTTGTAACTTCTGTTTTTCTGGCAGTTTCTGATTCTACATAAAGCTGAGAACATGGCTACAGTCTTCAGCCCCTAGTGAAGAAACAGTTGTCCCCCTTAATTACCTTCTCATGTCAGGACAGCGTGGGCTGGCAGTGAGAAGCACAGGAGAGATCCTCCCTGTTGAAAAGGTGCTGGTGATGAAGTGAGTTGAAAGATAGGAGGGGGATGGTGAGAGACAAGAGCAGGACTGAGTAAGAAGCTGAAAGATCATACAAGAAGATGTATAAAGATGCAGAGTCACACTCTGACATTGAATAAGTGCTGGCTGGAGCAGTGGTGGAGGGGACAAGCCAGCCCTTGTTAAAGGTCTCTTTGCCTCTTTGTAGGAGTGATAATTTGGAAGATCAGAGCCTGGCAGGGAAAGCTGTTTGGATAGGAGTGAAAATGTGTCTTCCTTCCCCTTTAAAGAGCAGAGGGAGCCACAAAGCAACCATATGGAATTGCAGCAGAGTTTGCCAACACCTTCTGTTTCTTGAAGGCCAGATCCAGTAGCGGACATTGTTAGGCAGAGTTTTGTTGTGTGGGTTTTTTTCTAAGCACCTCAACTGAACTATGTGTTTTAGAAGGTGGACCTAGAATCTCAGTGCTCAAAGAGTACATTTGTGAGGGCACTAAAGAATGTAAATTTCTGCTCAAGTGTAGAGAGTCCAAAGACCTCTTCTGAGGGTTATTGCCAAAGTTTTTCTTCCAAGGATGTGCACAAGATTCCCTTTTTTTTGTTTGAAAATGTTATTGCTGCAGGGCACATGAGACCATCTCTCTGGTGGAACTGCTCCCCTGGGAGAAGGAAGATCTTCAGTCTCATTCATCAAACTGGGTGGAGAGGTCTCACAACAGTGTCTTCTTCCTTCCAGGCATGGCCCTAGTTATTGTGCAGGAGGTAAGGTGGAGGCTCTCCAGCCTCCCTGCTGAAACCAGCCCTGTTGTGCAACGTATGCAGGCTTTGCTCTCAGCTTACCCACACGTGAAGCCACAGGCAGGAAACAAGGAAGAAGCCTCTTTGTTGTATATAAATATGTAAGAATCTTCATTGCATCCCTTGAAGCCTAGATGAAGGTGGAGGAAAGACTGAGTTAAATCTAAGTCATGCAGGGAAAAGGAGCTGTGGCTTCTGGGCTGTGCTCCATGTACCCTTTATTAACTTGATGTCAGACAAACACTGAGTTAAACCCCAGGGCCCTTCACTGATGGAGAGAGGAGTCAGCCTACATCTACTCTCCACCTGGTGCAATACCAGCACTGGTGTCACAAGGAACTGGCAGTCATTTCCAGCAGCTGCACTGGAGCAAGGAGGACTCTGTAATCCATTTATCACCAACTACTCCAATTCCCATCTTAAGTAAGAGAGGAGTCAATTAACAGATGAAAACAGAGCCCTGAAACACTCTCTCCATTTCGATCACAAGGCAAGAGTAAAGCTCTCTAGCAACACCACACCAGCACTTGTTTCCCTGGATGTGGCTTTGGAGATCACAGGAGGAAGGATCACAGTCTGGGATTCAGACTCTGAAAACAGTCTGTTATCTTTGTGAGGAGATCTCTCTGCTTTTACAGCTCCATCACCAACGTTTTTTAGCTTGGATTTGTCTGCCCAACAGATGTGACAGAGAGAAATATTAGCTTTACAAATGGGGATAAAAATGACATCTACTGAAAGCCAAAGCTGGTTAATGAGAGAGGATTTTCAAGATGTCACTCATCCAGTTTCCTACATTTAGTTTTTATTTCCAAGAACTGATCTCTCCCCCCCCGCCTTTTTTTTCTTTTTCTTCCTCTCCTTTTCAACCAAACTTCCCTCAATCTACTTCTAACTAAATAATTATTAGTTTCCAAATTAAAGTAATTGAATTTGTTAGTCGAATTACAACCCAGCGAAAAGAAAACCACAAAACTATTTATGACTTTATTTTATCTTTATTAAGACTAACAAGGTCTGAGCAGAAATGATCTCTTGACAAAGCCATTAAGAGCCCAGACAAGATCACAGTCTGTAACGCTTCTGAAAGGGCACAGCAGAAAAGTCAAACACTCATCTTCTGGGAGACAGTCAGAGCAAAATTATGCTGGAATTAAAGGAAAATAGAGAAACTGAAAGACCAGAGCTGCAATGGTGTTGATAATTATTCACTGCTGTTTAAAAAGACAAAGAGGAGAGGGCTTGGGGGTTATGAGGTTCTTTTTTTTTTTTGTAGGAGTCTGATGGCCATGACCATTTCGAGGCACAGAGAAACTGCAAATGCTGAGGGTAAGGGGTCAGTGGGCACAGTTATTGGAGTGTAGCTCATGACTGTGTTAAAGTCCAAGCATGTCAGTGTCCAGCTGAGGCTTGGGCAAAGCCACCTGCTCCAGCAGGGTTCATTGGTGGTACCAGAGTGGACTGGGTGCAGAGAAGATACTGCCAGATCCATGCCCGTATATATCAAGCATTTCTGGAGCCACCTGGGTAGAGATATCCAAGAAGGAAAGTGTGCTATTCCTAACCCCTCTGATTCCAGTGTGCACAGCCTCAGCTTTGGAGTTCTTGAGAATCTGGCTGGAAAAGCTACCAACTGAGGTCTCAGAGCAGGCAAGTTGCATTTCCAGTGCAGGCATTTCCCAGCCATGTGCTTTCCTCCTAACCCCCCTGTCCTCTCATTGCCCTGTGTGAGAGGTGACTTGAATGATATCACTGATTGAATGATGCCTGGTCTTAAAACCTGATGATGTGAGCATGTTTCTAGGCTCTGAGATGCCATCTACTTAGCCAGCCTGTCTTCAGGGAGAAATTAAAACAGCCTGAGGGCTTCCTTATTCCTGACTCTGTTCCCTTCTCCTCTGTGCCCATAAGCATGACCTTTGGACATCTCTCTGCTGCCTAAGCATAAAATGGGCCTATGTCTGGAATGAAATTGGAGCAGAACTCAAGTATGCAAGCCTCCACTTCAAGCGAATCCAAATCTCTACAGAGGTCAGAGATCTTCTGCCTGACAAAATAGCCAACAGGTTATTGCCTTTATAATCACATCTCATCCCCTCTGCCAGTGCTGGGAGCAGGCCAGTGAGGATGGGGCAGTTTCCATCAGCTCATGGGGAGGGCTGGAGCTTAGAATAGGTTTTGGGAGATTCTAGGCATGGACATGAGGGAAGGTTTGTGGCTCAGGCAAGCAGGTGGTTAGCTCAGCCAGAGTAGCCCCTTGTGTGCCTCCTTTCTCTCCCTGACTTGCACTCTGAAAGCTCCAGCTCTGCCAGCTATTCAGCAACCTCATCTCTTCCCAGCCACAGCTCTTGCCTACTAATGTGTTTCAGGCACAGAAATTTCATTAAGGCTGCACTGATGTCCACAGGCTTTAGCCATGGACTTCATCATTAAGTGGGTTTTATTTCAGCCAGCACACAAATTACTCTCTGCACTTAGGTGGGATAAGATGGGGTAGTGGGCATGTACAAAGAAGAAAAACAAAGCAAAGAAAAATCCTTTCCATCCATCTAGGGCTGTCTTCAAATAGCCACCTCTGTCCTCATGGAAACAGGTGCACAAAGATGAAAATGAACCAATAAAGCCCACACTTCATTAATGCTGTGACAGTGCTTAGCACTGTGCCAGAGATGAGAGACAGAAAAGCTGCCTTGGAAATGCTGCTGGTCCCAGCTCCCCTTGGAGCCTCCCAGCCTGCTTTCCTCTCTGCCTTCACCCTGGGTGCTGACCTTAATGTTTCATTTAATTGGAATCATTTGGAGATTTGGTTCTCTCATTCAGCTTTGTGGAAGGTTTTAATGTGGGGATTATTTAGCCATTAGCTCAGGCTCTTGGTTTTCCTGGATTAGGATTCCAACAAGCTACTTGTCTGATTATCCTCAGTGACATGGATGGACTCGAGCAGCATTTTTTGAGCTGGAGCCAAACTTATTTGTCATTTGGGAATGTGGCTGAGTTGTTCCTTCCTGGCCTCTTTTCAGACTCCCTGGCAGCAAAAAACAATCCATAATTTCCATCAGTGGCCTCATCTGCCTAGAAAAGGGAGCTCAGGAGGGAAGTTTTCACTGCCTGGAAACAGCAGTTTCCAGGATTTTAAGTTTCCCAGTGACAGAAAAAACCCTTCCAAACATTTAGTAAGAATCCCAAAGATTGAAGTGAATCTGCAGTTCACGTCATGTAGGAACAGCAAATGTGTGTGCAAGCTTATTCTCAGCTCCAGCCTCAATGAAGCCTTCATCTTCACAGAAGGGTTGGCCTGCATCATTCAGTCAAGGAAGGGCACTGCTGGCTTCATTTGGTGCTTGTGGCTTTCTGCTGTGGCACAGCTTTTTCAGATGAGAAAGGAACTAAAATAATACCTCCAGGAAGACTGGCAGGTAGTCAGTCAACACAAAGCAGGTACAGGGAAGATGGATGTTGGCACATCAGAAACTCTACAGTTCCTCCTCATGTGGATACTTCTGGTTGTGCTCCCAGAAAAGGCAATGCTGAGCACAACTGCAGGCTAAGGCTAACTTTGAACACTTCCAGAAAGGCTCCTAAAACCTTCTCTGATTTTGTTGTTGTTGTTATTTCTAATCTGAATGAAATTCAATCATGGTTGTCCAGACAGTCCGGGGAGGGGTGGAAAGAAGAAAGCCTCTTTCCTTCTAGCAGAAGATCTGCTCCAGTATCAGATGCCTTTAGTGGAGCCCACAGAACTCTGTGTATTCACTACGTGGAGGGCCATGGGTGACAGGGAGCATCTTATTTGAAGCTAATCAGAACAGCATGCAACAAAAGGAGCAGCTGTCATCTTTTCCTTACCCTGAGCCACTGCTTGATGGATCAATCAGATCAAAACACTTTCAGAAGGATTTCTTTTTATTTATTTTTTTTATTTTATTTTATTTTTGTTAAGGATTTTTTGGAAGTAGTTTCTTTTTTCCTCTAAAATGCTTCCATTTAGAAAGGAAATTTGTAAAAGTCCTGTAGTTTTATAACAGAAATAAAACTCTTTTTTCTTTTTTTTTTTTCCCTCTGAGAGGACATACATTTGGCAATTCATGTGGCTCATCTGTGAGAGACAGAAGCTTTCTAAACATCCAGCATGAAATTCTTCCAAAATTCAGACAGCTTTAAACCAGTGCAATCATTTTGTTCTTTGTTAGCATACTCCCAGTTGCATTTCCTCAAGGGTTTGAACTGCAGAGCTGTGTTCATGACCAGACAGTCTCAAACTGGATTCCAGGTGATTGCTGTAAGCAGAACACATCAGTGGTTGTAGTCACTCCTGCAGGCAGGGAGTCTGAGCTCCTTCTCTCATTTTCCCACTGGAGAGTTTGGTTGCATGGCCTGAGGTAGCAGGATGTTTGCTGGCAGCTGCTGGTTCTGGGGTCCCTCTCCTTTTGCCTTGTTTAAGCCCTTGTGCTTGCAGTGACCTTCCACTGATCAGCAATGCTGGATTGGAGAGGTGAGTCACAGAATGGTAGAGGTTGGAAGGGACCTCTGCAGATAGATCATCTAGTCCAACCCTGCTTGTTAAAGAAGGGTCCTTCAGAGCACATTGCCCAGAATCACAACACCCAGGCAGTTTGGAATCTCTCTAAAGCAGGGGACTTCACAACCTCCCTGGATATTCTGTCCCAGGGCTCCAGCACCCTCACAAATAAGAAGTTTCTCCTTAAGTTTAAGTGAAAGCTGTGTTCCAGTTTGTGCCCACTGTCCCTTGTCCTATCACTGGGTACCACTGAGAAGAGCCCAATGCCATCCTCATATCCTCCACTCTTTAAATATTTATATACATTAGTAAGATGTCCTCTCATTTTTCTCCCTTCCAGGCTGAAGAGTTTCAGGCGTCTCATCCTGTCCTTGTAAGAGATGTACCCTAGTTCCCTCATCATCCTGGTGGCCCTCTGCTGACTCTTCAGTAGTTTCTTAACCCTCTTGAACTGGGGAGCCCACAACTGGACATGATAACTCCAGATGTGGTCTCACCAGGGCAGAGTAGAGTGGGAAAAGAACCAACCTTGACCTGATGTCCACACTCCTTTTCAGGAACCCCAGAGCACCATTGGCCTTCTTGGCCAAGAGGGTACACTGCTGACTCATGATGAACCTGTTGTCCACCACTACTCTCAGTTCCTTCTCTGTAGAACTGTTTTCCAGCAGGTCAGCCCTCACCTGTACTGGTGCAGGAGGTTGTCCTTCCCCTGGCACAGGACTCTGCACTTGCCCTTGTTGATCTTCATGTGTTTCACCTTGCCCAGCTCTGCAGCATGTCCAGGTCTTTCTGAGTGGCATCACAGCCTGATGGAGTACTCATCCTGCAGCCACAGTGCCTTGTCAGGGAGAAGAGAGCAGTTTCATCACATGAGCTATGGGGAGTACCCAACAAAGAGCGAAAAAATGTATCTCCTGTTGCCTTTTGCCCAGCCAAACAGCTTTTGCCAGTGCTGACTTGCAGTCTGGGCCAATTTGCTATCTGATGCTCAGATTTTATTATCTGATCACATGAACTTTGCTTTTTCTGACCAGAACGTGGGCTGAAGGGTGCCTGCTGCTAATTTATAAGCTGAAATGAGTGAGTAAATTTAACTAGCATCGATTTTGTCTCTCTGGCCTAGTTGGTGAGATGCAGCGTTACAACCCTGAGCTGCCTGTAGATGCCAAGGGGCTGGCAGCAGTCTCACTGGGAGGAAGCAGGGCCAAGGCAATGAGGAGAGCTGGGAGTCTACAGAGTGAGCTCAGGGAGGAGACAAGACCATCCTTCAAGCCTGAGGGAAGGCAGCAGCCCAGCTGGGAGGTCTCTGGGCATAGACAGCTAAGTACCCTTCATGTATGTCCATTTGCTCTGGAGAACAGCAAATAAAATCCCTCAGGCTGTTCCAGTGCCTGATGCCTGTCATTTAAATGATGCTTGACCTTTTACTATAGCCCTTGTACTCTGCTCCTGCTCCCTGCATGGCCCAGAGGGCTCCATGCCTGCACAGCACTGATTTGCTCAGTTCAACCCCATCACGATTTTGCCCATCTGATGCTTCTTTGCCATTGTAAGCTGCTGTCTGCAGTCATGGGCCACGTTAGCATTGATTCTTCCAGCTGCCAAAGCAGAACACAGATTTTGCTTGAGATGTTTCCCCTTCACAGAGTTTCCTTTTCATGGACTTAGAGCAATGGAAGGGAAAGGAAGGAAGGGGAGAGAAAAGAAATGAGCAGAGCAGCATTTGCTGCTGATGGGAAAGTGTCAGGCAGACTCTCCAGAGCACTGTCTAGTGTGACCTACTTCAATCGTCTTGAGAGAGGTATCTGTCTCACAACAGTTCTTTTTGGAGGAAAACAAACTATGATCTGAAGCAGCTCCAGGGTAAGGACCTGGTTTCTGATGGAGACTCTGGCTGTTGCTCTCTGTTCAGCAGGGAAGGGAGGAATCTCAAGGACTGCCCTGGTAGGAAAGGCTGTGACCTGCCTTCAGCATGGCTCAGCATCATGGTGACACAGGTCACAGGGGTGCAGGATGTCTGATACAATCCCAGAGACATTGCACAATGCCAGGAAGAACAGGGAGGGGAAAGGTATTGCAAAGCATCAGTGTTAGGAATGTTTTCCATGTGCACAATGAATGTGGCTGCATCCCAGCAATGCTTGAGGACAGACCTTCTGCACCTCACCTCTGAGGGAGTTGAGGCTGTTTAGTCTGGGAAAGAGGAGGCTGAAGGCAGACCTCATTGCTGTCTACAGCTACCTGAAGGGACATTGTGGAGAGGCTGCTGCTGGGCTCTTCTCACAGGTGATTTGAGACAGAACAAAGGGGAATGGCCTCAAGCTGAAGCTGGGGAGGTTTAAATTAGATACTAGGAAAACGTTTTTTTGTGGAGAGAGTGGTCAGGGACCAGAATGAGCTGCCCAGGGAGGGGGTGGAGTCACCCACTCTGGATATGCTTAAGGGTGGTTTGGATGTGGTGCTTAGGGCTATGGTTTAAGGTGAATCTTGTAGAGTAGGGTTGTAGGCTGCACGTGGTGATCCTGAAGGTCTTTTCCAATCTGGATGCTTCTGCAATTCACTCGTGTGCTCTCCAAGTCCTGCCTGGGCCAGTTTTCTGATAGGATTCTCCACCACAGCCATCCAGAAGACAGGTTGGCTGGGGAGCAAACAAGCAGCAGCAGACCAGAAGTGCCCTCACAGACACTGTTTTTTGAGTCGTTGAAGTTTTGTAATGAATCAATAATCTATGTGTGCATAAAGGTCTCACCTGTAGAGGGTCTAACTAGTGTCCTCAAATGTCTTCCCAGGCCAGGAGCCACTACAGACTTGGATGGTTGGATCAGTGGAATGTTCTCCTGTGTTTCAAGGTGAGGAGCCAAAGCACACTGGGCTCAGCTGGGCTTTTAGCAAGATCACCTTCTTGCTGTCTTCTCTCTGATACATACAGGGATGGTGAAGTGTTGTTTCTTCTATACCCCACAACTTCAGGGAGATGTAAATAGCATCCTCCACTACAGGGATTGTATTTAGTGTTGAGAACCCTGTGGGGCTTCTAGAACACTGGGGAGGATCTTGATGCTCCTCAGCTGGGCAAAGAGTGGTGGCAGATGTCCTAAGTCCACCAGGATATGAATCCTTCCAGCTGCCAAGTCATTTTATCAGTGCCTCTGGCCAGAGATTTATCTTTAGCCTTTTAATAATTTTGCATAATATTTTGCTACTCTTCTTCCTCTCTAATTCTCTGTGTCCCTTTCAGTTGGTTGGTTGTTTTTTTTCCTTACTCTCCTTTTCCCGGAGCACTTTGATGTGCTCTGAATATAGCTCCATGAAGTAAATGCTAATACCAGACTGATAAATTAGCTACGTATTAGAGCCTTGTATTAGCTCAGGCTAGTAATTTAACCTGATGCAGGAGATGGCTGCATTTGTTATGTTCATGCATCAATAGATAGCAACTATCCCAGAAAGCTGACACTTGTGGGCAGTGCCCTTCCCATAAAGCATCCCCGCGGCAGACCACAGTCGCTTCCTATTTGTCTAACCTCAGGGCATGCTGGGTGAGCTGGCTTAGGAAAAACCTTTTAAGAGGGAAAGAATGGGAAATGAAATATTTACTTTTTGTTTAGTGTCTTGGGTTTTTTTGTGTGTTCTTTTGTTGTTGTTTATTTGTTTTGTTGGGTTTTTGGGCTGTTTTGTTTAGTCGGTTTGGTTTTTCTGTTTGTTTGGTTTGTTGTTGTGTGTTGTTTTATTTTTTTTTCACTAGCAGTGAAAGGATATTGATGTGGTGTAGATGGAACATTAAAATCAGAATTATGTTGGGGAATAAAAAAATAACAAAAAAAAAAAAAAAGGCAGGCATAAATTAGCACTGTTTGCTTCCTCTGTGGTTGAAGAGAGTTAGCGTTACACCAGTGCCATATAACATGCCAGGGATGTGTTTGGGGAACTGCTGGGCCATAAATCACAGGCAGCATTTAAACAGCCAAGAAGAAAGGCCACCCAGAGATGGATGGATGTCCAACGAGGGGACTGTCCGAAGGGCAGTCATAAACAAGTCAGGAGACAAGGCAATGGGAGGGGGAAATAGGATTTGAGGATTGAAACACTGAGAGCAGAGCCAAATGCTTGCGGGGTAAATCAGAGGGGAAGCTGACCTGAAAAGACATGAGGTTGGAGAGCTACAGGTCAAAGGGTGGCAATCCTGCTTTGTCATGCTTCAAGATTTCAAAATCATTTTACATTTCCCCCTCCCACGAAACAGTAGAACATGGCAGTGTTCATTTTTCACTAAAAAAGGTCAGGGTTTCGATTCTGCTTTCTCAGTCAGAACTGGCCAGAAAGCCTCACCTGTTTGCTACAGGATAACTTCATCCTGCCTTAGCTTTCTATTGAAAATCCTTTGACTGAAAGATCTTTGCCAGAACTGCTTGGTTCTGACTTTCTTAATCTTATGATGAAAGAGAATCATAGAATTGTTTCAGTTGGAAAATATTTCCAGGATCATTGACTCTAACTCTCAACACCACCACAGCCACTACAACATGTCCCAGAGTGCCATGCCCATAAACTGTTTTTTAACACTTCCAGAGGTGGTGACTCCACCACCTTCCAGAACAGACTGTTTAAATGCTTGACAGCAACTGTGTGTTGGGTGGCAGGGAGAGCAGTGTGGGCAGCAGGGCAAGGAAGGGGATTATGCTCCTTTACTCTACTCAGACCCCACCTGGAGTCCTGTGTGTAGTTCTGGAGCCCCCAGCACAGGAAGGACATGGAAGTGTTGGAGCAGGTCCAGAGGAGGTCACAAAGATGCTCAGAGGGCTGCAGCAGCTCTGCTCTGAGGACAGGCTGAGAGAGTTGGGGCTCTGCAGCCTGGAGAAGAGAAGGCTTCCAGGAGAACTTACAGTAGCCTTCCAGGATCTGAAGGGGGCTACAGGAAGGCTGGGGAGGGACTATTAACAAGGGCTTGCAATGACAGGACAAGGGGCAATGGGTTTGAAGTGGCAGAGGGGAGATTGAAAGTGGATGCTAGGAGGAAGTTGTTTGCAGTGAGTGTGGTGAGACCCTGGCGCAGGTTGCCCAGGGAGGTTGTGGCTGCTCCCTCCCTGGAGATGCTCAAGACCAGGTTGGAGGAGGCCTTGAGTGACCTGTGCTAGTGGGAGGTGTCCCTGCCTATGACAGGGGGTTGGAACTGGCTGATCTTTGAGTTCCCTTCCAACCTTACCATTCTATGATTCTATGATAATGGATACTAGAGAAGAAACCAACTCCCATTTGGTTGTGACTTCCTTGCAGGGAGTTGTAGGGAGCACAGAATGCCAGTCTGTGATCTTGGTGGGTGCTGGATTCACCCTGAAGAGGAAAGTTGCCTTTTCTTTACCTTAACCTGTCTGTGCAACTCTACCTGAAGACCTTGCTGTGACCCTGAGTGCTGCAGGACTCTCAGAGGGCTCTGCTTAAGCATTGCTGTTGATGCTATTGGAATTATTTCAGGAGTAATGTTGTGAAATCACTCTCAGCTTTCCATTCCCTGGAAATCACAGTTCAGAAGTGCCTGCAGAAAGTTCTGGTGTGACAACAGCTCCTTGCAGCATTTCACTGTGCTGTGCAAACTGCCACAGGAAGGTTAGTGAGTATTATTTTCCTTTTTTTTTTTTGGCATGGCCACCACACACTTTCTCACACTTCCAGTAACAAAAAAACAAGGGCATTTGCTCTTTAGTCAAGTGCTTTGCTAATGCTCTTTTAGAAAGAGGAGCTGAAAAAAGAGATTCAAGCCAGGCTTAGGATCAATACACAGACTTGGGGTCAGGGCTAGAGTAACACTGGGGGACAGAGAAGGCAAGAAAAGCATCAAGGAGAAGGAAATGAAGCACAAGCATAGATGGTTCTTCAGGGGAAACAGGAGGGTTATTGGCAGAGCCACTGGATGGGTGGCAAGTGAAACAGGATGGGATGGGCACAGCTAAAGTGGCCCCAGGTCAGAGCTGGAAGTGTTAATACAGTTTGGAAAAAAAGCTTAATCCCAGCAGCTGGCAGCCTGGAGTCTCTCAAACTCCAGCACAGCTCTTGGCATTCAGGTTTTCCCTCCCCCAGGAAAGCAAATCCCCTGCTGAAAAGGCAGATGCATGGAAATATGTTCCAAAATCAGGCTGCTGTCAGGACAAGGTAGCTACCTTAGCAAGGGATGTGGGAGATCTCAAGAGGGCCCTGCCTCTCTGCACAGTGAAAGGCAGCAACTGCTTGAGAGGGTGATTAATTCATCAGTAAAACATTAATTATCCTAATGACTCCTTTCATTAACCTCTGAAGTGAGAGGAACTGGCCCCTCTCCATCTCTAGAGAAATTTAGCCCCTTCCAGCTTCAGCAATGGAGTTCCAGGTGCAGGAAAATAGGCAGATGAAGCTGTTAAAAATGGGGCAACCAAGGGGGCACACATTCTATAGGCAAGGGCACAAACAGGGCTGAAATCTCACACAGCCACAAGTGCAGAAGCATTCATGTCAGCAGAACTCCCACCTTTCCAAAACATCTATGAGCTCAAGCTTCCACATCACATTTGCTTTCACAGAGCAGTTCAGGTTGTGACTCCCCAGCTCTACACAACGAAGAAAAAAAATCAGAGAATTATAGAAATATTTTGGTTGGAAGAGACCTCCAAGGTCATTGAGTCCAACCAGTAACCCAGCACTGCCAGGTCACCACTAAACCATGTCCCTCAGCACCACACCTACAGGGCTTTTAAACCCTTTCAGGGATGGAGACTCCACCACTGCCCTAGGCAGTCTGTTGCCAGGACTTGACAACCTTTTTGGGGAAGAAATTAATTCTTCCTCACATCCAATCTAAACCTCCCTTGGTATAACTGTCCTTTGGCCAGCAGAATGGATGGTTCAGTCCCATTGGGACTGCAGATAATACTCTGTGTAAGAGTTGGTCTGAAGAAAGGCTTGAGCATGTGCATAAATATTTCTTGGACAAGAAGTTCACTATGAAAGCAGTTAACCTGTTCACCTGTCCTGCAGTCTCCTTTGTGTTTACATCTGTTGGATAAAACTAACTGTGAGGCTTGCAAAGGGATGGAAACTTTTTTTTCCAAGAGGCTGGGGTGCTGCTTCTGGGCTGGCTTTCAGCTAGCCTGGAGAAGAGAAGGCTTCCAGGAGACCTTAGAGTAGCCTTCCAGTATCTGAAGGGGGCTACAGGAAGGCTGGGGAGGGACTATTGACAAGGTCTTGTGATGACAGGACAAGGGGCAATGGGTTTGAAGTGGCAGAGGGGAGATTGAAAGTGGATGTTAGGAGGAAGTTGTTTGGAGTGAGGGTGGTGAGACACTGGCACAGGTTGCCCAGGGAGGTTGTGGCTGCTCCCTCCCTGGAGGCTAGTGGGAGGTGTCCCTGCCTGTGGTAGGGGGTTGGAACTGGATGATCCTTGAGGTCTCTTCCAACCTTACCATTCTATGATTCCTCTCTGTGCCTGGGTTTTCTTCTATGCAAACTGCTTTCCTTTACAATCTATTAATTAGAAGTGCTGCATCAGAGCTGAAAAATAACATTATTTCTGGGATGCAGTACACCTCTGCCCTTGAGAGACGTAATGATTGCTTCTGAAGCCATGTGCTGGTTAAATTAAACTTCGTGTTCTGCCAAAGTCGTGAACGAATGCAGCTTCCAGGGATCTCTCTGATACACCTTCACATGGAGTTAGCACTTCACACTTAACTTTCTTCTTAGCTCCTGGTACCTGTAGGCAAGCACATGAGCCTTTTCTAGGCTCTGCCAGGGCAGCAGAGGGTTCATGAGCCTCCCTCATGCTTCAGCATGACCAAAAACACTCCAGTAGAAGTCATCCTGCTGTTGTCTTCCCATGTGAATGTTCTTTCTTGGCACTGATGTCAGAGTGCTGTCCCCTGCAAACTGTGTGTGCACACCACTCTGTGACTCCTCCTGTGTGCTGAGCATCCCCCCCCCACCCCAGCCTGCATACTCCAGTTGAGTAACTGGAGCTATGGAAGATCTCTCCTGAGTGCTGGGTCTCAACTAGATCTATCCTGGTCCCAAGATCCTTTCCAGAAGCCTTAGCAGAGCCATTCCAGAGCTCAATAATTTCAGTTTTAAAAAGCTTTCAATTTCTTTTGACAGGCCTGGAGTATTTAAAGATGGCAAAGTGAAGGAGATAAATAGATTATTGATCAGACAGGCTTGTAATTCCTTAGTGAATTGGATTTAGCTCCTTCAGTGAGATCAGGTCTTTGCCATAAATCTTCCAAGGAATCAATAAGATAGAGAGTGCCTGGTGAGGGTTTTCTTTGTTACCATGGCCAGAGGTAGGGTCTGGGATCAGGTCTCCCACAGGAATGGAGGGCAGGAACTTGGAGGCCCATGTCTCTGCTGAGCCAACCCTGGCAAATGGTTATCCTGATGGCATCAAAGCCTTAACTGCATCAGAGCCTTCAGCCCAGGGCCACAGAGGCACTGCACACATGGCCTGCATTTGTCATGCTGAGATGATGCCATGTGCAATCATCACTGTAATGAGTTCTCCTGGCAGTGAAAGGCAGTTCAGCTGCAGAGGCTGGAGAAAGGACTATGCCCTGGCTTCCTGGTGACACCACAACAGGATGGAAAACTCCCATCAGGTGCATATGCCATCCATTCCTTGACACTTCCAGGCTCTTGAAGCTCAACAGTAGCCATGTGCCCAAGTCCCATCTGACTACAAACTGCAGGCAGCTTCAGAGCCTCCTTGGCTGGGCTGGGTAGGGATTCTGACCATCGTTAGAAAGACAGCAGGAGCTGCCAGCAGCGAAAAAAAGCCAAACCTCCAAACTTCTGTTAACTCCCTGATCTGTCTGGCAGTGCCAGAGAATAAAAACTGGCTGCAGCCTTTTCAGTTTCTCTCAGGGGTCTGTGTGTGCTCTGTCTCCATGCACCTGGCAGCAGCACAACATCTGCGGCTGCCGAGAGCTTTATGGCAGAAAGTGGTTTGTTATTTGGAGCAGTGGCAGGGTTAGAGCTTGGAGCCCGGTGCCCATAAAAGCCCTTCATGCTTTAGTGTCTCCAGATAATTGTAGTTCTCTCTGAAGATTTGTGGGTATCCAGATCAAGGATGCATAAATATCCAATACACTGCATCAGGGTATAGGTCGTTCTACCAATCCTTCTGCACTCTGTTCCTCCTAATCCTCACCAGGAACTCCAGAGCAGAGAGACACCCATAACTTCCCCCAAATCATTCATCAGCAAACCTTTCATCAAGTTTTTCAGCATGCACATAAATGAGCTTGAGCATGAACCTGGGAGAAGACCTTAACCACAGACCTTCTGGAGTAACATCTTTCCCGGCAGGTGGACCCACTCCCCCCAGTTCCCATTAACCCTACTCTACTCACACAGCTGAAGGCTCTGGGTTTCTATGTGGCAGTTCCCAGAAGCTCAGCCACTTTGCAGAACCTCTGGAGCCTCAGGCCTCGATAAAGTGGGCTGGAGGTCTTCCAAAGCTCAGCTTAGCTGGGAGGCTTCCAGTGCTTCCTGTTTCCAACTGAGCTGGCAAGAGAGAGAGCAGCATTTTTTCACTCTATTTCATTCTCCTTCTGGTGCTGGCTAGACCCCAAAAGGCAGAGAGACAATGAAAGGGATGGGAGGAAGAGGAGGAAATCAAGTGAATCTTTTCACTGTTGAGGAAAAAAACCCTTGTGAGTCTTCGTGTTCGGATCCACTGTGGGAAGTGTGTGTGAAGCACAATACCCACCCACCTTGTTCACGTGTGGAAATCCTCCACGTGAGGAGGACGACGAAGGTGCTCAAAGGGCTGCAGCAGCTCTGCCATGAGGACAGGCTGAGAGACTTGAGGCTCTGCAGCCTGCAGAAGAGAAGGCTTCCAGGAGACCTTAGAGTAGCCTTCCAGGATCTGAAGGGGGCTCCAGGAAGGCTGGGGAGGGACTATTGACAAGGTCTGGGAATGACAGGACAAGGGGCAATGGGTTTGAAGTGGCAGAGGGTAGATTGAACGGGGATGTTAGGAGGAAGTTGTTTGCAGTGAGAGTGGTGAGACACTGGCACAGGTTGCCCAGGGAGGTTGTGGCTGCTCCCTGCCTCCCTGGAGGTGTTCAAGGCCAGGTTGGAGGAGGCCTTGAGTGACCTGTGCTAGTGGGAGGTGTCCCTGCCTATGGCAGGGGGTTGGAACTGGATGATCTTTGAGGACACTTCCAACTTTACCATTCTATAGTTCTGTGAAATTAAGAGGTATTTTATTCAGAAACAGTGAGACCAACTTGCTGGTTTCCCATCTTCCATGAAAAACCAACCTAGAAACTGATTTTTTTTTCTGTTAGTTTCAAGAAAAAAAAAAAAATCTTAAATCTCTCAGGAGGAGCACTTAGAGGGGAGGGGACTGGGGGACCTCTTGATGGAAAAGTGCCTTGCAACTTGAATTGTATTGATTTTTACTTTAGGACAACTGCAATCCAGGAAGATTTCTAGCAGAACAGATCTGTTGGTAAACTTTTTATCTTGTCAGAAAATCCACAACCAATAAACCACTATTTTTTTTTTCCCTTTTAATCAGCAAAACTTTTAGAAAACATCAACTACTCAACCAAAACTCATCTTGTCTGACCATTCCCAGAAGTAAGTGAGGCAGAAGAATCTGAGCTACCTATAGCTGCAAATCCAAACCCAGTCCAATGTTCTCATTGTGTAGAAATCACAAAGCTGCTGTGTGCTGTAATCCAAGCAGTCATTGCTTCCAGCCCTTTTAGCTCACCCAGTGGAAAGTCATGTTTGCATCTACCACACTCAGGCCTTGCTGAGGAGGGTATACAGTCAGGATCAGTCAGATAACAAACTCCTTCTGCTTTCTGATGGATCAGATGAGATGAGATCCAGAACAGAATACTTCCCTCTCGGAGCTAGTCAGGAGTTAAAGAGCTATCCTTGGCTTCAGGAAAGCCTTTCCTAGCCCAGATTCCCATATCAGCAGCAACAAGGTGCAGTGGGAACAATGCAGAAGCTGGATGAGGAGGCTGGTGCCTGTGAGCAGCCAAATGGGAAAGTCTGAAAGAAGCCAGCTAGGACCTTCTGCTTACTCTGGGCAAAGGAGGGGCAAAGGGAGGTGGAGACTGAGATGTTCTGAAGCAGAGATTAAGGTACACACATGGATCACATACACAGGAGCAAAAGTGACACTTGCTAACATAAATGGGAGCTGTTCTGCCCTTCCAGGTTTAAAGAGTTTTTCTGAAGTGATGACTGAAGGGGCCAGAAGCCACCAAACCAGACAACTTGGCCACCACAAGCTGTGCATGAGCTGCACAACACTGAATACCTACGTGAAGGGTGCTTTGGGACCCACCTTTCATGTGTGTCTGTGGTGGGTGTCACACCTGGGTCATAAGAGGTGGGAACTTGGAGTGTGCAGGACAGCACAAGTGGAGGTAAAATGGCCCCTTTCTTAGCAGGAGAAGCAGGATGAAGTGATGTGAGACCCTCTGCTCTCTTCTAAGTGCTTTGTGAGCAGAACAATGGTCCAGCAAGAGGGAGAGACTGCTTCCATCCCCAGCACTCCATCCAAACCCATGCACCATCTCACTGCAGCTGTAAGCCCCAGTCCTGAGTGCGGGAACCAAAGCCAACACTCCTCATGCTAATAAGGGACAGGCTTCCCAGCACTTGACAATGCCTGCCTGGCTCCACACCACTGTCCCTCACCTTGTTTACATACCTTCATTTGTCATTTGTCTCACCTGAACACTTCATAGGCTGCTGCTTGCCTTGCCCTGCAGAGCTATGAAAAGGTCACCTGTCTGCTGGGGAGAGGCAATGGAAATAAACTCTGGTGTTTTTCTTCTAGTCAAACATCAGAGGTGATGTGGGAAGAAGAATCAGCTGCCAGGAACCTGCTTGACATGTCTGATGCTGTGCAGCAATTTGTCCAGACCCTGTCTGATACAGATCATGAAATGTCCTGGTTCAGGGCTGTACCTCTCTGTGCCAACCACGTCCTGGGCTGCAGCAAGAGCAGTGTGGGCAGCAGGGCAAGGGAGGGGATTCTCCCCCTTTATTCTGCTCTTCTGAGACCCCACCTGGAATCCTGTGTGCAGTTCTGGAGCCCCCAACACAAGAAGGACATTGAAGTTGTTGGAGTTAATCCAGAGGAGGCCACAAAGATGCTCAGAGGGCTGCAGCAGCTCTGCTATGAGGACAAGATGAGAGAATTGGGGCTCTGCAGCCTGTAGAAGAGAAGGCTTCGAGTAGCCCTCTCCTGTAGTAGCCTTCCAGCATCAGGAGGGGACATACAGGAAGGTTGTGGAGGGATTATTGACAAGATCTTGCAATGACAGGAGGAGGAGGAATGGATTTAAACTGGAAGATGTGAGATTGAAAGTGGATGTTAGGAGGAAGTTGTTTGCAGTGAGGGTGGTGAGACACTGGCACAGGTTGCCCAGGGAGGTTGTGGCTGCTCCCTGCCTGGAGGTGTTCAAGGCCAGGTTGGAGGAGGCCTTGAGTGACCTGTACTAGTGGGAGGTGTCCTTGCCTATGGCAGGGGGTTGGAACTGGATGATCTTTGAGGTCCCTTCCAACCTATAATTCTATGGTGTCTCCATGCTGCCAGTGTGGTATCTCTCTTTGGTAACAACAACCTGTGAGTGCACAGTAAAAACCCCAAAGAACTGTGCAGACACACAGCTGCTGGGTTACCTGGGAGGTCCAACATCTCTTGCCCCAGGTGTGCATGTGAAAGGAGAAAAAGGGCTCAAAGATCTGTTTCTCTCCATGGAAACTCAGGATGTGGAGCTGTGATGCTGCTTGGAGACAAACCTCCATGGCACAGAGTAGCGGCTCCTTGTCTGCACCAAGGGCAGCAAACCCAGCCTGAACTCTCATCTTCATGTGTGCTCTCATAGCTCCAGGAACTATGACCTTGCTTTGAAAGGTATTTAATGTCTAGGAGGAAGATACAGTCAAAACAATTCTCTTCTACCAAAGTGAAACACAGCAGAAAAAGAAGTGAGGAGAAAGTGAGAGGAGACTGGGCAGTATTTTGGGCGTGCTGAGGAGCAGCTCTTCCCTGTTGTGAGGTAGATGCCTGCCCAGAGCTGCCCTGGGTGCTGAGCTTGCCACAAATGCTCAGTTCTGGATGCTGAATCTAAATCTTTTTTGAGGATGCTACAACTGGAAATGGATCAGGAAACATGGTTCAGAAGGGAGGCAGGCAAGCTAGTGGTGGTTCTGGCAGCTCTCATCTTTGCAGGGACATCCCAGTTTGATGTGCAAATTCAATACTGGGACAGGGCCTTTTTCCACTACAGCAGCTGTAGCAACATGTCTTCCAAAGCAGCCCATCCAGGTGGCTTGGAATAGGATAAAAGAACAGTATGAGGGAGGGACAACAGTAGGGACAGGACAAGGGAGAAACCTGAGTGAAGTCAGGGCTGACACAGTGAGCAGCTGTCCACAGATATCTGAAGCTTCCTTACAGTGTCCTCCCTAAGATTCATTCATTCTTCCCTGGGCAATGGAGACTTGACTCCTATGTGTCACCTTCCTTCACCTAAACCCCTTGCTGCTGGGTGTCCTTTTCAGCCTCTTGCTCATAGCATCAGCTGCTGGGAATGCCAGGGAACTTGAATCATAGAATCATAGAATGGTAAGGTTGGAAGGGACCTTAAAATTCCAACCCCCCTGCCATAGGCAGGGACACCTCCCACTAGAACAGGTCCCTCAAGGCCTCATCCAACCTGGCCTTGAACACCTCCAGGCAGGGAGCAGCCACAACCTCCCTGGGCAACCTGTGCCAGTGTCTCACCACCCTCACTGCAAACAACTTCCTTCTAACATCCAATTTCCATCTCCCCTCCGACAGTTTAAACCCATTGCCCCTTGTCCTGTCATTGCAAAACCTTGTCAATAATCCCTCCCCAGCCTTCCTGTAGCCTCCTTCAGATACTGGAAGGCCACTCCAAGGTGTCCTCAAAACCTTCTCTTCTCCAGGCTGAGAACCAAAACCAAAGGATGAGTCTGAGGACCACTCCATGAGTTAGACCAAGTACCCTTTGCTGTGTCCTTCCCTGACCTGGTTAAACCCATCCCTGCATCCCCTCATGCTGCATTTGCCCTACAAGCAGAGGGACCCTATCACATGGTGACTTTTTGCTTTGCCTTTTCACAAAGAGCAATACCAGAGACATCTCTTCCATATCTGTGGTTCTGAGATATTACTACAATAAAAATGAGTACAGTGCAGCCCTGGGCTTTAATCACTGTGTCCTGAGGCAGGTGGCATCTGCTAATAAGAGATGGTTTTAATCCTTTGGTACTGGCTCACCCAGAAGTCCTACTTAACAGGGACATTGCTGAAGAGGTATTCTCTTAACCCTTTCATGACACTGCTTGTGGCATTTATGGTTGCTAAGGAATTAATGCTGCAGCTGTCCATGAGGCAGGCTTTACCCAGCAGGAAAATGCCACTTTTCAATAACTGTTTTCATCCCCAAATTGAGAAGAAATATTTTCAACCTCCTCAAATGCAGAACTGTGTGAAATGTCCATTTCCCCCTGATGACATCAAGAATCTCAACCCATTGCAGGCAGAACAGCAGTAGTTTGAACACTCTCTTGAAATACTAAGAATATTCCATGGTAAATTATAAACTGGAGATGGAACAGAAGCAAAACATTCCAGAAGTGGGGATGTACTGTGTGCAGTTCTGGAGCCCCCAGTACAGGAAGGACATGGAAGTGTTGGAGCAAGTCCAGAGGAGGCCACAAAGATGCTGAGAGGGCTGCAGCAGCTCTGCTATGTGGACAGGCTGAGAGAGTTGGGGCTCTGCAACCTGGAGAAGGCTTCCAGGAGACCTTAGAGTAGCCTTCCAGTATCTGAAGGAGGCTACAGGAAGGCTGGGGAGGGACTATTGACAAGGGCTTGGAATGACAGGACAAGAGGCAATGGGTTTGAAGTGGCAGAGGGGAGATTGAAAGTGGATGCTAGGAGGAAGTTGTTTGCAGTGAGGGTGGTGAGACACTGGCATAGGTTGCCCAGGGAGGTTGTGGCTGCTCCCTGCCTGGAGGTGTTGAAGGCCAGGTTGGAGGAGGCCTTGAGTGACCTGTTCTAGTGGGAGGTGTCCCTGCCTATGGCAGGGGGTTGGAACTGGATGATCTTTGAGGTCCCTTCCAACCTTGCCATTCTATGATTCTTTGATTCTATATATTTGAGACCATCAAGTGGATACAATGGTTAGAATTTAAAGAACACAACAAGGAAACTGAGGCACAGCAGAAGCCAAAAGGCTTGCTGGAAGTCACTCCAGAGCCCTGTTTATAATTCATGAGGATGTAACCTCCGAAGATGCTCTCTGTCGACTGGAACACAGCAAGCAGAAGCTGCCCTATCTGATGCCCTTCACAAGACCTTCAGGAGTGTGTTGCTTTTCAAGCTATGAGAATAACCTCGGGTTTGTAACAGCTCTGAAGGGACCTGAGTCCCACAGCCTTTTTTCTGTAGTTTACAGATCCTGGTGATGCCAGCCTGGGCAAAGTACCCTGAGGTGGTACCCTCAGGCATTGACTCGAGGGGGAGCTGTTTGCCTGGAAATGAGAACAGGAAGCACTTTTCCCAGGCATTGATGGATCATTTCACCTTTTCTTTTTCTGAACTGTCACCCACAGTCTTCCCCCCTCTTAGGTCAGATGTAGAAGTCTACCCTTTCCATGTGGTGTCTCTGGTCACAGGGATTGGAAGAGCAGGACATGATATGCTTTTAAAGACACCCAAGGAGTCTAATAGATATGTGAGTTCTAGACTCTTTCCTGGAGATAATTTGATTAAGAAGTGAGGGGAGAACGGGAGGTTCCTGGAGAGCCAGAGATGCCCAGGTGAGCTATGTAAGCAGCCATGCAGACAGTGTGCAGATTGAGATAGGAGCACATCAGACATCCCATCTGTAACAGAAACCCTGAGGGTGGCTGAAAGTTGCAAGTTCTCATCCTTCTGTCCAAACTCAGTGTGAAGCTTGGTCCAAAATACAGGCTTTGGGAATCTCATCCTGACGCCTGGAGCTGTTTCATCTGCCTTTAAACAGAACAGGACTTTGAGGGAAACTAGAACTGGAACAAGGCTTCTTCCCCACTGTGGGGCCAGCCAGGTCGATGAAGAAGCAGCTGAGGGTGAAATCAATTAATTCATTCATCACAGAGCTACTGCAGTCACAAAGATATTTCAGCTGTGCTTGCTGGGAGGTCCTCATGAGAGATACATCTCATTTTCACCAAGGTCCCCAAGGGGAGGACATAGCCAGACAATTTCATTTCTGCTGACTGCAGGGTAATACAGATGTTCTAGGGGAAATGCACCCTCTTGTCACCTGGAATTTGACTCCAGAATAAGTAATAGTTTGGCTAAAATCAGACCACACTTCAACCAAGCAAGATTTGTGGTAGAAAAAAACCCAAAACAACCAAAAACCTGGGCAGAGAAGGTTTACAGAATGAGAGTTGGAAGCATCTTTCTCATGAGCAGAAGTTTGCTGTCAAGCTCCTGTTGCTGGAGAGGATGTCTGAGATGGCTCAGAACTCAGAGCTGCTTTGGGCTGTAGCCTCCTGCCCCAAATTCATCATGGTGGCCTGATGGGCATCTCAGGCATCTGTATTTGTACCCATGGCCATTGTATGGTCTCTCTGCACTGCACACAGCCCTTGACTGTCTGAGTGAAGCTTAAATGAATTTAAACTTAATTTCAGGTCATTTGAAGAGGGCTGCAGAGCTCTGATCACTGAGCAGCTCTCATTACAAGGTGTGGTTCTTTTTTTTTTTTTTTTTTTCCATGCATCTTTTTTCCCCCAAACCTGAGAGCAGGATGTCAGCTGCCTAATTTCAGTGGTGATTTCAAACCCTTTGCTCCTTGCAGAGAGAGATTTTTTTCAAGAGTCCTACAATCAGTATCTCAAGATACAGCCATTTATTGCAGGATTTGGCTGGGTAATGTTTCAGGGGGGAAAAAAAAAAACGTCAGCCTGTCTGAATATAGTATGTTAGCAAGAGAGAAAATGTACCTATTGACAGATGAGTAGACAAAAAGAGCCTGTAGTTCTTGAGAAAGGGGGGGGAAAAAAGCTTACTCCCCACCCAAACCAGGACTTTTCAATCATTTCTATCTACCTGTCAGCAAAACTCACCTACAAAGCAAGGGCAGAGTCTAAACAGCTGCAGCATAATCTGAAAAACACTGAAGTGAACAGGGCTAGGGAGTAACAGTACTAAAGTGCTGATGAATCTACTCCATTCCTTTCAGAGAGAGAGAGGATAGAGACTGCACAAATAGCCTCTGCCTGGGCTGGGCTGAAACCCCAAGAGGAGCAATAGATGACAGGAGGAAAGGAGTGAAATTCATGGAAGGTTCAGTGACAGCAAAGGAGCCAAGTGATAACTGCTCTCCCTTTTCTTGTCTTTCCAAAGTGGGATCATTCATAAAGTGGAATAAGCTTTCTCAGTTTGGGGGGAAAGTAGGTTGGATGGAAATATTGGTTTTATAGCTCTCTCTGGAAAAAAAAAAAAAAGTCCTTATGCCTGATGCCAACATTATGTGAAACTTCATCAGGAGCTTAGTTCAGTAGGGTGTGGAGGGATGCTGTGTGGGCCATGTTTGGAAAATTACTTGGGCTTCTGAATGGTGAGAAGAGAGGGGTTAAAGACTCAGCAGAGTCTGGCAGAAACCAAGAACTTTATGTTTCCTTGTCCCATATATTTTATTTTTTAATTTATATAGTTGTTTTGGTTTTTAGGCAGCTGACTGGAAGTTAAGGACTGAAGCTACATTCACAGCTTAGCACATTAGACAAGCAGATATTTACAATATATTACAATATTTACAGCCATATACAGAAAAATATAAAAGCTAAAGGTCATACAGAAATATAATCCCCCTCCCAGAACTCAGAGTCCCCAGGAGGGGCTCCCAGCCACCCTTCCACCTTCTTTCCACCCCTCTACCTTATCCCAGGGTCTGCCTTATGTCCAAAGTGAGTTTGGAGGATGGGCAAGGGAGGTTAGAAGCAGAGTAGGTAGTTGGGTTAGCAGCAGAAACCCAGGGAGAAGACACAGCAGCTCCCAGAGAGAGACACTCTCTGTGTTATCTGTGTTTGGGTCCTTGTTTTTATACATCTCAGCAAGCCTATGAGTGAAGCAGACATCAGCAGTGTTTGCTTTTCACAACCTAGAATCTAAATTTTTTTTTCATTAACATTTCCAATTAGCCTCAAAGCAACACAAGTAAGCCAAAGTCTGCCCTTCAGAAGTCCAGTGTGGAGGTTCAGTTGATGCCCCTCCTGGTTTCACTGTGCATTGAAAACTCTCATATTTCATGGTCACTGGAGCCCAGGCAACCTCCCACCACCACATCTCCCACCAGCCCTTCTCTGTTTGTGATCAGCAGGTCAGGCAGGGCTGCACCCCTGGTAGGTTCACACAACAGCTGAGAAAAGAAGTTGCCCTCTCTACACTCTAGGAACCTTCTAGACTGCCTCTTCTCTGCAGTGTTAAAGTCCCTGCAGATGTCTGGCAGGTTAAAGTCACCCACAAGAGCAAGGGCAAACAGATAGATATGTTCTTTCTTCCATCCTCATTTTCAGCACCTAGCCAGGAACCAAAAGTGCCAGAAATACTTCTAAGGGATGTCTGCATAGCCAATTGTCCAATTTCACAGCCTTTAATGGTTCCAGTGGCACTTGCACATCCTCCTCTCTCTGTCATACTGCAAAGCAGACACAGTGAACAACAATGAAAGAAAGACAAGTGGCTGAAACAAACCCTTTGAAACACAGCAGACTGGGAAGGGAGTGTTTTGGGGTTTTACTATTTTATGTTTGGTGTGCTTAGGGTTTTCTTTATGTGTTTATTTGTTTGGGGTTTTTTTTGTTGTTTGTTTTTGGAGGGTGGGGGTGGGGGGTTTGGAGTTTGTTTGTTTGTTTTTAATTTCAAGATCTTTTATTCTTAATATAGCTGCTTTTTAGTGATAGACATCAGAAGCATGGCACACAGCTGACTGTAGGGCTGGACTGAAGAACTCTTCCATGACATGTATCTCTGCATAAAAATCCCAGATGGTCACTTGCTCAGTCCCTCAAATTTACAATACTCAGCCAGACAAGTAGAGAGGGGAAAAAAAAAACAACTTCACTTTCTCCAGTCACCATCATTTGAATCTCTCTCTAAATTGACTGCCTCAGCTATTCAGACATTGGTGCCCCCACAGGCAAATGTAGATCCCTGTCTTTACTCCTCACACATCCACCTGCTTAAGGAAAGGGTGCTGAGCTCCTACTGCTGCACCAACCCATGTGGGGCTGCAGGCTGATTGCTGTGACAGTCTTAAACATGCAACCCTTGCCCAGAATGGTTTTGTGCTGTTAAAAA
>VWYK01071336.1:3585-21057 GCA_013399775.1 Semnornis frantzii | reverse complement strand
GGTGCAGTGCCCATCCCTGGAGGAGCTCAAGCCAAGCCTGGATGGGGCACTTAGTGCCATGGTCTGGTTGCTTGGGTAGGGCTGGGGGAGCTTGGAGCTCTCTTCCTACCTGGGTGATTCTATGATCTGCTCCATGACCTTGCCAGGCTCAGAGGTGAGACTGACTGCTCTGTAGCTCCCAGGGTCATCCTTTTTTCCCTTCTTGAAGCTGGGTGTTGTGTTTGCCCCTTTCCAGCCTGCAGGAGCTTCTCCACTCTGCCATCACCTTCCAAATACAATGCACAGTGGTTCAGCAGCTTCACTGCCAGCTCCCTCAGGACCCCTGGCTGGATCTCATCAGCCCCCATGGACTTGTGCACTTAGGAGCTCGCAAAGATCATCTTCAATGGCAGTGAGCAGATCTGCCTGCTGCCAGTCCTTACTTCTGCCCTCTGGGCTTGGTGGTTGGAGCCCTTTGCTGCTGAAGCCTGAGGCAAGAGGTCACTGAGCACCTCAGCCTCATCCTCAGCCTTTGTCAGCAGCTCTCCATTGCCCTTCTGGAAGGGTCCCACATGCTCTCCAGTCCTTCTCTTCTCACTGATGTGCCTGAAGGAGTCCTTGTTGCCCTTCCTGTCCCCAGGCAGGTTCAGTTCCAGCTGTGCTTTAGCTGAGCCCTGGCTGCACAGGCAATTGCTTTGTCCTCATCCCATGTGCCCTGTCCTTGCTCCCCCTCTCTGCAGCCTTTCTCCTGGCATCCAGGTGTGCCCAGCAGCTCTCTCTTCACCCATGCAGGCCCCCTGGCATTCTTACCTGCCCTCCTCTATTTCGGGGTGCATTGCTCCTGGGCCTGGAGGAGGTGATCCTTGAGCACTGCCCAGCTTCCCTGGGCCCCCCCTTCCTCCCAGGGTTATTTCCCATGGCACCCTGCCAGCAAGGGTGGGCAGACACTGGCACAGGCTGCCCAGGGAGGCTGTGGATGGCTGCTCCCTGGAGGTGCCCAATGCCAGGCTGGATGAGGCCTCGAGCAGCCTGTGCTGGTGGGAGGTGTCCTGCCCGTGGCAGGGGTTGGCACTGGGTGAGCTTTGAGGTCCCTTCCACACCAAACCATTCCACAGTTCCATGTCCCTGCAGGATGACCTCCAGGTGCCTCCTGTGGGCCTGTTCTGCTGCTCAGCCTCCAGCCAGCCACCCCCCACTTCTCAACAGCTCTTTTCCTCTAAGGTCCCTTCCAGCTAAGCCCTTCCAGGACTCTCTGATCCACTGTCTGGGCTCTCCCAGACCTTCTGCCAGCCTCCACCCTTAGATCAATGCTTATGACCCTTCCTGGGAACCTGCTAAATCCCCTCCCATCTCTCTTATCTGTTTAGTCACAAACCAAAGCCTCCCTTGATGCTCTCTCACTCCTCAAAGCCTGACTCTGCCCATTCAGCACCATCAGCTGGCTGCTGGCAGCTGCCCTCTGGGCACATCCCTGCCCTCCTCCTCTGGGTTGGTCTATTAGAGAGCTGCAGCTGCACTTGGCCTGAATCAGTGCACAGATTGACCCAGCAGGGTGGGGTGGGAAGGGACCTCCAGAGACAGCCCAGCCCTAAAGCAATCCCCACAAGGTGACTGCAGCCAGGGGTCCCCAGGAGCCCTGGGAAGGAATTATGCCTTGCTGGGAGGTCAGTGGGCATGGCTGGGAGCCCTAGGAAAGGGGTTTGGAATTACTTGGAGCACCAGGAGGGGCTGGGAGGTCAGTGGGCATGGCTGGGAGCCCTAGGAAAGGGGTTTGGGATTACTTGGAGCACCAGGAGGGACTGGGGGGAACTGGGCATGGCTGGGAGCCCTAGGAAAGGGGTTTGGGACTACTTGGAGCACCAGGAGGGGCTGGGGGGAACTGGGTGTCACTGGGAGGCATCAGGAGTTACTGGGAGCACTGGCAGAGGTTGGGCAGCACTTGGTGTTCCTGCTGGCACTGGGAAGAGTCTGGGATACTGGGAGAAACTGGGAGGTCTCCTCTGGAGCTCAGCCAGTCCAAGCCCTGCCAAAGCAGGGCACCCCCAGCAGCTTGCCCAGCAGCACAGTGCCCAGCTGGCCTTGGCAGCTCTGCACAGCCTCCCTGGGCAGCCTGCTCCAGGCCTCCAAACAAGTTGTTCCTGTTTCTGCAGGCACTTCCCCATCCTTGCCCTGGCTGCCAGGCAATAACTGTCCATCAGTCCCCATAATCTTTATTTTCTTCAGCAGGAGCTTAGGGAAATGTGCCCAAATTTCAGTGTGTCACTGCAAAGCTTGGCAGAGAACAAAAAAATAAACCTCCTTGATCAGATCCTTATAAATCCTCATCTCTGCTGCCAGTTGCAGGAGATCCTTGTGGGGGTTTGTGCTGGTTCACAGCAGAGTCCTGTAATCCCTTGTCAGAAAGCTGGAGGGTTTCACCCAGCCTATTAACCAGCTGAATTAGAGACTGGCAGGGGGGGAAGCAGCCACCCTGCTCCAGCCCTGCCAACAATGGGCTGAGGGAAAAATTCCTCCTTGCCCACTCCTCTGATCCCTTAATACCTGCAGGTGTTCCTCTGGAAACTGATTTAGTTGCTAACCCTTTGGAGATGCTGCCAGCACCCAGCCCTGCCCCAGCTCAGTGCTTCCACATGGCACAGGATCAGAGACCTGAGTCAGAAATTGCCTCCAAGGTCATCCAACCACAGCCCAGCCCCACCATGGCCCCCAAACCATGGCCCCAGGTGCCATGGGCACAGCTTGCTGCAACACCTCCAGGGATGGGCACTCCACCACCTCCCTGGGCAGCCTCTGCCAGTCCCTGACCCCCCTTGCAGCACAGAGATTCTTGCCCTGCACTCAGGAGGGACACCTTTGACTGGATCCCCATGGCCTGTTCTAGGTGGAGGTGTCCCTGCTGACTGCATGGGGGTTGGACAGGATGGCACTGGAGAGTCCCTTCCAACCCAAACCACTCTTGATTCTCTAACTAAACACTTCACAGATGGCAGCAGGTTGGGAGGGACCCTCCAAGGGCATCCTGGGCACCCCCTGCAGCAGCAGGGACACCCCCAACCAGAGCAGGCTGCCCAGGGACACCTCCAGGCTGAGCCTGAATGTCTGCAGGGATGGGGCCTCAAGCACAGCCCTGGGCAGCCTGTGCCAGTCTCTCCTCACCCTCCCTGTGCAGAGCTTCCTCCTGCTGCCCAACCTACCTCTGCCCTGCTCCAGTTCCAAACCACTGCCCTCAGCCTGTCCCCACAGGCCCTGCTGAGCAGCCCCTGCCCAGGCTGCCTGCAGATGCCTTCTGCTGCTGTCAGAGGAGAGATGCACAGAGCTCAGAGCCAGGTTTCCACCAGACATCACCAGCCCAGAGGGTTTGGTGCCAGGCAGAGCAGTGCTGCCCAGCTCTGTGCATTGTCTGTTCAGTGCAGCAGTCACCAGAGGCTTATCCTCCTGTGGCTCACTGCTGGTCAGCTGCCTCAGAAGAGACATTTCCCCTCACAGACCTTGTACAAGATAAGCCAAACTAAACCCCCACTCCACCATAATCACTATTTCCTTGTTGTGAGACTGCAGAGGATCTAAATTCCAGAGAAGATGATGCAAAGCTACCAGCTAAGCCTGGAGGGGGGAAAAAAAAACCCTGATAACAAAAATCTTTCTCTTTCCACAGGCAGAAGAAAGCTAAAAGTGATTTATCAGTACTACATGAAGTTACTACCCTCTGCTGATGAGAATGGACTTACAGCCCATGCAGGAGCCAGAGCCAGCAGCAAGATAACCCACAAGCATCTGCACTCAGCTACAACAACACTTCCAAGTGCCTCCCTTTGGCCAAGGGCTCAGAGCTGGGTTGGTGACACACATGGAGTGTGCCCAGAGCCACAGAAGGCCAAGGCAGGGATGCTCTCTGCACCCCTGAGGAGCAAATAAGAAATACAGCCCCCAGCAAGGCACTGAGCAGACAATCAGAGAGTGGTAGGGGTCAGAAAGGGGCTGTGGGGATCACCCAGCCCAGCCCCTGCCCAAGCAGGGCACCCCCAGCAGCTTGCCCAGCAGCACAGTGCCCAGCTGGCCTTGGCAGCTCTGCACACAAGGACACTGCACAGCCTCTCTGGGCAGCCTGCTCCAGGCCCTGACCACTCTTGCAGCACAGAAATTGTTCTCCATCTCCAACCCAACCCTCCCCTGGCACAATCCCAGGCCATTTCCTCTCCTTCTCTCTGGGAGAGGAGCCCAACCCCCAGAGTCTGTGGTTTTCATGTCCCACCACAGCCTGCCTGGGCTGGAGCTGCTGCTGGACTCCACACTGGAACTCATCCTGTGGATGCAGCCAGGACCTCAACTCACATCTGTGCTCTCTTTGTACCTTTGGGCTGCATCTTTGTACCTTTGCCTTGGGGCTGAACACCCACTGAGTCCTGGACCTACAAGCAGGGTCATTAAGTAAAGGCAACAGAAGTTCTGCCCTCTTCTGAGCTGAGCCAAGAAGGCTCCAGGGAGACCTCAGAGCAGCCTGCCAGTAGCTGAAGGGGCTGCAAGGAGGCTGCAGGGGAACTGTCTGCAGAGGCCTGCAGGGACAGGAGGAGGGCAGTGCTTTGGAATGAGAGCAGAGCAGGTTGAGATTGGATGTGAGGAACAAGTTGGGCAGCAGGAGGCTGCTGGAACACTGCAGCAGGTTGCCCAGGGAGGTGGCTGAGGCTCCATCCCTGGAGACAGTCAAGGGGAGGCTGGAGAAGGCTGTGAGCAACCTGCTCGGGTGGAGATGTCCCTGCTGAGTGCAGGGGGTTGGGCTGGGTGAACCTTGGGGGTCCCTTCCAGCCCAAACCATTCTGTGTTTCTGTGATGTTGCTCTTACTGTGCATGGCAGCCCCAGGGATGAGTCCTGCCCTGCAACAGCAGAGTGCCAAGAACTGCTTTGTGGGCTGCAGTCTGAGCAGAGCAGAAGGGAGTTTGTGTCAGCACCCACAGATCATTCTCTGGAGGTGGAATTCGGGGATCCTTTCAGAGGAACAGCTTCAGGGTGGTGAGGAGAGGGCAGGAGAGCTGCTGCTGCTCTGCTGGAGGCAGCATGGCCACAGCCAGACAACTTCTGCCTAATCCCTTAAGTGCATTAAGCTTCCCACCAGGGAGCTCAGGCTGAGAAGCAGCTCAGGAGGCAGCCATGGGTGCTTTGCCTGCCTGATGTAAGCACCCCTGGGTTCTGCTCCAAAATAGGTCAGCTTCATACTTTGGGTAGCATTTAGTGCTGAAAGGGGAGTCAGTGCTCAGTGCTCCAAAGAGACCATCCTGCACTGCTCAGTGATTGCCCCAGAGTGAGCCTGGGCAGGGCTGGCACTGCTCAGGCTCAGGCTCAGGCCCTGCTCATGAGCCCCTTGCTCAAGTCCAGGGCAGCTTGGCACAGCCAGGGGCTGCTGCCAGCAGGGACAAGCTGATGGGCACAGCTCCTGCCAAGGGCTGCCATGCACAAAGGCTCTGCCCCACACTTGCTGCTGGGCACTGCCACAGCTTGTGCCACCCCTTGGGGGGCAGCAAGGCAGAGGTGGCAGCTGTGGGGAGGAGCAGGCAGGACAGGTGAGCCTCAAGTGCCCAGCAAGGGATTGCAGCCCAGGGAGGGCATCTTCAGGAGCCAGCTGAGGGATGCCCAGGGCCAAGCCTCTTCTTGCCTGCCTGTGTCCCAGCAGGACTCTCTCCCTTCTGCCTTCCATGCCCATCCCTCTGCTCCTGAAGCCACTTCCAGCATCCAGCTGCTGAATGCTGTTCCCCTCTGCTGCTGAGTGCAGGCTGGGCCTTGCCCAGTGCCTGCCCCCAGCATCAGTGGTGCCAGTGGTGCCCTCCTTGCCATCAGGGCTTGGGTTGGCTCTTGCTTTGTGTCTGTGTCTCTAGCCCATGGCATTGTTGTGCTTCCCATGCCAGCTGCTTGAGTTTCTTTCCCAGCCCAGCAGCCTCTCTCCCTTCTTCCCTTTGGGAATGCAGAGAGGCTGCTGGAGAGCCTCTGGCACTCAGCTGGTGCCCAGCCCTGCCCTGACTCTGGGCAATAACACACAGAAAATGCCTTGATTGGTGCCCCCCTCCCCCCCAAACCACCCAACATCCCCAAACCAAAGAGGAGAGGTTTTCTCCCTTGCCCAAACACACCACAGATGTCTTCACCTCCACTTCCCCACATCCTTTACTCTTCTGCAGGTCCTGGGACCTTGCCCAAAAAACCTTCTCAGAAACATCTGCTGCTAAGAGAAGCTCAAACTCCTCTGCCCTTGCCTCTTTTGACTCTTCTGAAGTGACCTCTGCCAGCAGCAGAGTGCTGCAGCCCTGAGACACCCAGCTGGGGGGGCAGCTTTTGGCTGCCTTGCTGGGGATGCTCAGCTGCCTGCAGAGCAGCAGCAGCTGCCTGCTGCCTCCAGACCCGAGGTGGTTCCTGTTGTTGGAGTCCAGGCTGTGACTGCAGTGGCAGCAGGTCCCTGGCAGCACTGCACACTTAGCCAGAGCCTGCCCTGTGCTGCCCTTGCAATTTGTCTGCCACAAGTGCTTTAAGGAATCATTTCTGAACCTCAGCACCACTCTGACCTGGCCTGCAACACAGAGCTCAGCTCCTCCAAATTAGAGAGCAAAAAAAAAAAAGGTTTAAAGAGAGAAAACAACAGAGTGGCTCCTTAGACACAGCAGGCACCAGGCTGGGCACAGCCTCACAGAATGGTTTGGGTTGGGAAAGCTCTTCAGGATCACTCAGTCCAGCCAGCAGCACAACCCCACCATGGGCACAGCTTGCTGCAACACCTCCAGGCATGGGCACTCCACCACCTCCCTGGACAGCCTCTGCCAGTCCCTCACCACTCTTGCAGCACAGAAATTTTTCCTCAGCTCCAACCTAACCCTCCCCTGGCACAACTTGATGCCATTTCCTCTCCTTCTATCACTTGTTCCTGGCAGCAGAGCCCAGCCCCAGCTGGCTGCAGCCTCCTCTCAGGGAGCTGCAGAGAGCAATGAGCTCTGCCCTCAGCCTGCTCTGCTGCAGGCTGCACACCCNGTGAGACACTGGCACAGGCTGAGGGTGGTGAGACACTGGCACAGGTTTCCTAGGGAGGTTGTGGAGCACAGAATCACCCAACGTGATCAAAGATCACGTTGGGTGATTCTGTGCTCCACAACCTCCCTGAAGATCTTCTGTGCTCCACAACCTCCCTGCAGGTGTTCAGGACCAGGTTGGATGAGTCCCTGAGTGCCCTGTGCTAGTGGGAGGTGTCCCTGCCCGTGGAACTGGCTGATCTTTGAGGTCCTTTCCAACCTAAACCATCCTATGGCTCTCTAAGTACAGGAGGCCACCAACCCAAGTGGAGCATTGGAGCCCCTGATGTGAAAGCTGCTGACAGCCTGAGCAGGAGGAGCTCTTAATGCACATCCCAGAATGTTTCCCTCCCTCTCTGTGGTTGGGAGAGCAATTTGTCCACTTTCACAGCAGGCTTCCCACCACGGCTCAGTCCCAGCAGAGCTGCATCCCTGCTGCTCAGAGCCCTGTGGTTGGCATGCCAGGATGCCAGGCTGAACTGCATCACCTCTGCACATCATGCCATGGGCTGCCTCTGAAGAGGACTGCAGCAGCCTCACCTGGAGCTGGGGGGGAAAGACCTCAGATAGCTCTTGGAGGAAGAAACAGCAGCAGGCCAGCAGCAAACACATCTGCAAAGGCAGAGTCCAGCAGGTCCCATGCAGGGCAGGAGTGTGGAAGGGCTGATGGAGCAGCTTGGGCAGGTTTGCAGCCCCTCAACATGTAGACAGATGTCAAAGGTGCTGGGGACACAGCCATTTGTCACTGATCACAGACTGATAGGTGTTGGAAGGGAGCTCTGGAGCTCACCCAGCCCCTGCCACAGCAGGGCACCCCCAGCAGCTTGCCCAGCAGCACAGTGCCCAGCTGGCCTTGCAAGCTCTGCACACAAGGACACTGCCCAGCCTCTCTGGGCAGCCTGCTCCAGGCCTCCAGCAGCCTCACAACAAACAACTTTCTCCTGCTGGGCTCCAGTCTGTGCCCACCGCCCCTTGTGCTGTCCCTGGGCAGCACTGAGCAGAGCCTGGCCCCACAGGCCTGCTCATACTGGGACACAAGAGCAATTCCTAGCCCCAGGCAGGGCACTGAGCTGGCTGAGAACCACCCAAAGAGCTGCAAGGAGTGGGGGCAAAGCCCTGCCCAAACCCAGGGCTCTCTGCATATTAATTCAGTGTGGAAACAACAAGCACTGGAAATAAGTGGAAGTGACAGAGGGACCTGTGCTGTGCAGAGCTCAGGACAGGTGACACAACAGCCACTGGCAGCTCTCCTGCAGGATCCAGGCTCCTGCCCTGCAAGCTTCCCTGCCAGTCCCTGCCTGCACTGCACACAGCAGTGCCTGGCAGCAAGGACCACCCCAGGCACCCATCCTGCCTCCTCCTCAGGAAATCAGCAGCCCTGCTCAATGTCCTCATCATACAATGGTTGGGCTGGAAAAGCTCTCTGAGATCATCCAATCCAAGCAGCAGCCCAGCCCCACCATGGCCACCAAACCCTGGCCCCAAGTGCCATGGCCACAGCTTGCTGCAACACCTCCAGGCATGGGCACTCCACCACCTCCCTGGGCAGCCTCTGCCAGTCCCTGACCACTCTGGCAGCACAGAAATTGTTCCTCATCTCCAAGCTAACCCTCCCCTGGCACAATCCCAGGCCATTTCCTCTCCTTCTACCACCTGAGCCTAGGCAGCAGAGCCCAACCCCAGCTGGCTGCAGCCTCCTCTCAGGGAGCTGCAGAGAGCAATGAGCTCTGCCCTCAGCCTGCTCTGCTGCAGGCTGCACACCCCCAGCTCCCTCAGCTGCTCCTCCCCAGCCCTGCTCTCCAGACCCTTCCCCAGCTTCCTTGCCCTTCTCTGGACCTGCTCCAGCCCCTCCATGTCCTTCTGGGAGTGAGGAGCCCAAAGCTGAACTCAGGGTTCCAGGTGCAGCCTCCCCAGTGCCCAGGATCATTGCCCTGCTCCTGCTGGCCACACCATTGCTGATCCAGGCCAGGCTGCTGGTGCCCTCCTTGGCCACCTGAGCACATTTAGAAAGAGCCTTTAGAAAGTGTCCATTTGAGTTAGTGGGTCACTAATTAACAGCTCCTACTGAAGATGTGGCTCCTGCTGCTTCCACAGCAGCACGGGGTGGGAAGCTCTGGGATGGCTGTGAGGGGAGATGATGAATGCAGCTCTGGTGGAGCTTTGATCAGTGCCTGCTGCTATCATCCCTCCATCTCCTACTACAGCCTAAGCTACTTATGGGGAAGCCTTTTCACTGCCCTGCAGGCTGCAAGAGCTGCCTCAGGTCTTAGAGAAAGGTTTAATCTTTAGACCCTTGAGAAAGACTCTGCCACTTTCCCCTCTTCCTACCTTCAGAAGGAGGAATCCTGGAGAATAAAAAGCACTTTGCTGAGCTGCCTTATGCTGGGCTCCTGGAGGAAAGACACTCCCTTCATGAGTAGAGCAAAACATTTCTTCCCACTGCTGCTCTCCCTGCTGTTGATTTAAACCACCTGGAGTAATCAGGCACCAAAGTGAAGTGGTGGAGCCTCCCCTGGCACAATCCCAGGCCATCTCCTCAACTGCTATCACCTGAGCCTAGGGAGCAGAGCCCAGCCCCAGCTGGCTGCAGCCTCCTCTCAGGGGCTCTGCCCTCAGCCTGCTCTGCTCCACACCAAACAACCCTCAGCTGCCCCTCCCCAGCCCTGTTCTGCAGACCCTTCCCCAGGTCTGATGCTGGACTGGGCAGAGTGGTCCACAGAAGAGTCAGCAAAGAACCAGGAGCACCAAAGCCTCTCGTGGCCTTCTCCCCACGAGTGTCCTGGATGCCTGCAGGATGCACACCACGAGCTGAGGGCTCTCCTGAGGGGTTTGCCCACTGCCCCAAACAGCCCAAGAGCCTCCAGCCTCTGCTGCTGTTGCCAGTGGAAGCTGCTCACAGAATCTTTTGCCTGGGAAAGACCTCTCAGGTCATTGACTCCAACCAATAACCCAACTCCACCAAGTCCTCTGCTAACTCAGGACCCCCAGCACCACATCTGCAGGTCTTACAAATGCCTCCAGGGATGGTGATGCAAGCACTGCCCTGGGCAGCCTGTGCCAGGGCTTTACAATCATTCCAGTGAGGATATCTCCCAGTGCCTGACCTGATGTTTGCTCAGGGCCCATGCACACAGGGCTCAGCAGAGTGAGCAGCCACACAACTCTGTGGTATGCAACCACCTAATGGGCACATCAGCACCAGGAGGACAGGAACCTGCTGGAGCAGGGCCAGAGGAGGCCACAGCAGTGCTGGAAGGGCTCTGCTGTGAGGCCAGGCTGGAGAACTGGGGGTGCTCAGCCTGCAGGAGAGAAGGCTCCAGGAGCCTTCTGGGGCCTTGCAGTGCTTCAAGGGGACAAGCAGAGAGCTGGGGACAGAGTCCTGAGCAGGGCCTGTGGTGACAGGACAGGGGGGGATGGTTTGGACTGCAAGAGGGAGATTGAGAGTGGAGAGAAGGCAGAAATGTTTGGCACTGAGGGTGGGGAGAGCCTGGCCCAGGCTGCCCAGAGAGGTGGGAGCTGCCCCAGGGCTGGCAGCAGTGCAGGGCAGGGTGCTTGGGGCTGTGAGCAGCCTGCTCTGGCTGGGGCTGTCCCTGGGGGCTGCAGGGGGTTGGACTGGGTGGGCTTTGAGGTCTCCTCCCACCCAAACCATCCCATAATTTATGTTCTTTCATCATGAGTGACCTCAAAGCTGTGATGATGGCAGAGGCAGGTGACAGAGCAACAAGCTCTTGACCAGCTGGAGGAGAGGGCAGAACATTGGGACCCCAGCCACTTAATTCCAGCACCAGAGGGTTGAGCACACTCAGAAGGAGCAGCAGCAGCTCCTGGGTTCATTAAGTCTGTGCTGTGTGCAGGGCTGTGGAGTGCTGGGTCAAGCTTTGCTCATTACCTTAATGGGGAGCCCACTCAGGTGGAGCTGGGCTGCCTGTCTGGCTGTCACAGCAGCTCTGATGAATTGGCCTAGAAACACCCATCTGAGGGGGAGGAAACATCTGCTCAAGCTGGAGGTTGCTTCAGCAGGAGGATGACAGAGAATCAAACATCCCTGCCAGCCCAGCTTCTGTAGCCTCAGGGCAGCCTCTGCTGGCTTCGGTTTGTCCTCCTGGTGAAGTGCTGGAAGTGGTCCCCAGCTCTGCTGGGCACAGGGGAGCACACACCTCAGGCACTCCTGCAGGACCACTTGCTCCAAGAAGGGCACTGAGGGGCTGGATGAAGGCCACAGAGCTGGGGAAGGGTCTGGGGAGCAGGGCTGGGGAGGAGCAGCTGAGACAGCTGGGATTTAGTCTGGAGAAGAGGAGGCTGAGAGATCTTCTTGGTCTCTACACCCACCCAAAAGGAGGTCTGGGCCAGGCAGGTGCTGAACTCCCTAGCAACAAGTGGTAGGATGGAGTCAGGTTGCACCAGGGGAGGGTTAGGCTGGAGAGGAGGACAAATTTCTTTGCTGCAAGAGTAGTGAGGGCCTGGCAGAGGCTGCCCAGGGAGATGGTGGAGTGCCCATGGCTGGAGGTGTGCAAGAGAGAGGTGTGGGCACGGTGGGGTTGGGCTGGATGACCTCAGGGGGCTTTGCCTTGGTGATTCTAAGGCTGTACAGCCCCAGAGCAGGCAGGAGCTGGGGGAAGAGGAGCTGCTGGCTGGCTCTGGAGGCAGCTGAGCTCAGTGTGACTTTCTGCAGGGGCTCTCAATGACTAAGTGCACAAAAGGAGCTGAAATCAAATTATTATCCACTTGGATCCCTGCCAGCCTCCAGATTAAGTTGCCAAATTACTCCCCATTAACTTTTATTTTCCCCACAGCCTTTCAGTTCTCCTCTCTTGAAGCCCTCTGCCAGGAAGTCCTTTAATTGCCAACTCCTCTTCCTTGCAGCTCTCTCGGGGTGGGCTCCTGGGCCTGCACCTCTGTTTGTCCTCTGTGCTGGCATCCAGTCACTGAGAGTAAAGCAACTGCCTCATGCCTGTAAGGCTTGATGCAAAAGCCACCTAAAAATAACTCCTCCAGCAGCTCCCACACTCCTGAAGGGGAAAGCTATCCATCAGAGCACACCATAAAAGCACTCCCTGGATGGAGATCTACAGGCAGAGAGCTGCTGGGAGCCCACAGAGAGCCATTAAGGAAGAGCTTTGCTCCAGGAGGACAGCCAAGCCCTGCAAGAAGCTGCTCAGAGCTGGTGTGCAGGCTCCCTCCTTGGAGGCTTGCAGGAGGAGGCTGGATCAATTTCTAAGCCAGCCTGGCTTGGAGCATTGCCTCTCTCTAGGCTGGAGAGCTGCATTTGTTCAGCCTGGAGAATCAGAGAATGGGAAGGTTGGAAGGGACCTCAAGGATCAGCCAGTTCCAACCCCCTGCCACAGGCAGGGACACCTCCCACTAGCACAGGGCACTCAGGGACTCATCCAGNCCTGGGCAACCTGTGCCAGTGTCTCACCACCCTCACTGCAAACAACTTCCTCCTCACACCCACTTTCAATCTCCCCTCTGCCACTTCAAACCCATTCCCCTTGTCCTGCCATTCCCAGCCCTTGGCAATAGTCCCTCCCCAGCCTTCCTGCAGCCCCCTTCAGATCCTGGAAGGCCACATGGAATGGCTCCTCCTTGGCACACCAACCCACTGGCATCATGGAGTGGCTCCTCCCTGGCACACCAACCCACTGGCATCATGGAGTGGCTCCTCCCTGGCACACCAACCCACTGGCATCATGGAGTGGCTCCTCCCTGGCACACCAACCCACTGGCATCATGGAGTGGCTCCTCCCTGGCACACCAACCCACTGGCATCATGGAGTGGGTTGGGTTGGAAAGCTCTCTAAGAGGATCCACTCCAACCATCAGCCCAACCCCATCATGCCCAGAGGATGTGAGTCAAAGTGCCAGGCAGATGTGAGGTGCCCAGGAGGCCAGCTCTGTGCTGGGCTGTGCCAAGGGTGTGAGCAGCAGCACAGGGAGGGACCCTGCCCTCTGCTCTGCTGAGACCATTCCTGCAGCACTGCCTCCAGTCCTGGGGACCCAGCACAAGGGCAGGGAACTGCTGCAGCAGGTCACAGGAAGTCACCAAGAGGCTGCAGAACCTCCCCCGTGGGGACAGGCTGGCAGAGTTGGGGCTGTGCAGCATGGAGAGAAGGCTCCAGGAGAGCTCAGAGCTGCCTGCCAGGGCCTGAAGGGGCTGCAGGAGAGCTGGGCAGGGACTTGTGACAAGGGCTGGGAGTGCCAGGAGGAGGGACAGTGGCTTGGAGCTGGGAGAGAGGAGACTGAGAGTGGAGAGAAGGAATTCTTCTTCAGGAAGCAGAGGGGCTCCTGAAGAGCCTCTGGCACTCTGCTGGTGGCCAGCCCAGCCCTGCCCCTGGGCATCAGCCCTGCCCCTGGGTATCAGCCCTGCCCCTGGGCATCAGCCCTGCCCCTGGGCATCAGCCCTCCGGAAGTCAGAAGAGCCTTGGGGCCAGAGCCAGGCTGCTTGGCCCTGGAGGGGCACAGGAGGAAGCTGCTTGCAGGCCTGGGGAGCTACCTTGCAAGGGTTCCCAGGAAGGTTTGAAGACTCTTTCAGCTCTTGCTGCCTTCTGGTGTCATTGCCCTCTTGATCTCCATAGTCAGTACCAAGCCCTTTACACAGGAGCCTGCCAGGATGCCTCCATGCAGCCAGAGCTCTGCTCACCACATGCCTGCTGGGTTCTGGTCTCAGGGGGCTCACTGCTGGGTGCCCCTGGTGCTGCTGAGGGTTGGTATTTACATTTGCAGCAGGCAAAGCACAGGGCAGAAGAGAGGAGGGACACAAAGAGGTCTCCTCTTTTCCTGGATGTTGGGCTTTGGTTGTTTGCTTTTGTTGTTTTGCTCCAAGTCACCCACACAAACGTGGGAAAGAGAAGAGCAAAAAGCCTAAACCCACTGCTCAGAGGCTCATGAATGCTGCTAAATCATCTGCTGCCACTTCCCCTCAGACAGTATTAGTCAGCATCTGTGGAGCAGCAGCAGGCAGAAGCTGGATCAGGAGCAGGACTAAAGGATCTTGGCGAGACAGTTCTTAGTCTGGGCTGGCTCTGAGAGCCAGCCCTGGTGGCAGTGAGCTGCAGAACGCCTCCAGTTGTGCTGCCCTGACAGCATCACAAATCCTCACCTCCCTGGGCTCAGGGAGTGCAGTGACTGCCAGCAATGGACTCACCCCTCCAGGAGGGTCAGCTTGCATGGGAAAGAGGAGGGGGAAGGGAGATTAAGAGGAGAAGAAAGAGGCTTTCAGGATGTGGAACACTTAGCTAGGGTTAGCTAGCCTGGCCTGGGGAGCAGCAGCAGCTCTCACCACTGCAGTCTTTCCACATAAATCTCAGGGCAGGTGGAAGGGGGAAAAAAAAAACATTGGTTTGCATCATGAAAACTAATGGCTGAGACCTGGGCTGCTGCCTGGCTCAGGGAGGAGGCAGCTGAGCTGTGCTGCTCTGCAGCAGCCGTGGCAGAAGGTCAGCAAAGTTCTTCAAAGGGTGGAAGTTCCTTTGGCTCCAAGGAAAAGGGAGGAGGGAGGCTTAGAGCAGCCTGCCAGGACCTGAGAGGGGCTCCAGGAGAGCTGGGAAGGGACTCTAGACAAGAGCTGGCACTGCCAGGAGGAGGGCAATGGCTTTGAGCTGGGAGAGGGGAGACAGAGTGGAGAGGAGGAAGAAATTCTGGACAGTGAGGGTGGGGAGAGACTGGCACAGGCTGCCCAGGGAGGCTGTGCCCTGCCTGGAGGTGCCCAAGACCAGGCTGGATGAGGCCCTGAGCAAGCTGTGCTGGTGGGAGGTGGATTTGGAGTCCCAAACAGTGCCAGCTTGGGGTCAGGGATTCCTTTTGTTCATAGAATCCAGGAATGGCTTGGGCTGGAAAGGGCTAAGGGTGAGGGGCAAGAGGCTGGGGCCAGGCTCTGCTCAGTGCTGCCCAGGGACAGCACAAGGGGCAGTGGGCACAGACTGGAGCCCAGCAGGAGGAGAAAGTTGTTTGTTGTGAGGCTGCTGGAGGCCTGGAGCAGGCTGCCCAGAGAGGCTGTGCAGTGTCCTAGTGTGCAGAGCTTGCAAGGCCAGCTGGGCACTGTGCTGCTGGGCAAGCTGCTGGGGGTGCCCTGCTTGAGGTGTCCCTGGGCTGGACGATCTCCAGAGCTCCCTTCCAATGCTGAGATTCTGTGATGCCACTCAGTGCCAAGACTCTGCCACTGAAGTCTGTTGCACATCACTCCCACATCTGCTGGGCAGCAAGGGCTGGCTCTGAACTGTTACTGCACTCATAGTGAGGAAGGACTTCTGAGTCCCTTCCTTCAGAGATCCCCTGGGCAGTGAGAGGTCCCCTGGGCAGTGAGAGGTCCCCTGGGCAGTGCTGTGTACCCTCTGAGCAGCAGGGCCCCCTGAAATGCCTTCCCACAGCTGCAGGGCCCTGGCTGTGCTCAGCACTCAGGTTTCCTAGCTCCATGTCCTGTTTCACTCCCAGGCAGCTGCCTTTCTGTGGGCCCCTGTGAGGGTTTGCAATCAGTTCAGAGATGAGTCAGAAGAGAAAAGCAGCACCCAGGAGGTTCAGTCAGCCCTTGTGGCACCCATGCTGTTCAGCCACCAGTGGCACAACTGTCTGAGCAGGCTGCCAAAGAGGCAGATGCTGCTGCAGCTCCCACCCCGTAGCAGCTGGGTCAGGCACTTGTTATGCCAACAGAGAGCAAACCAAGGCTGCCCTAGGGCACCAAGGAAGCCACACTGCTGCAGGTCCTGCTGCTGGCCCAGCACTGTGCCAGAAGCTTGGCAGCTCTGTGGCATGGGCAGGAGGGCACTGAGACACCAAAGTAATCCCCTGTGCTGGGAGCAGATACTGAGACAGCCCTGGGAGGAGGCTGGGGTGAGGTGGGAGTTGTTCTCCTCTCTCTAGTAAGAGGACTTAGTGCCAGGGTCTGGTTGGTTGGTTAGGGCTGGCTGAGCTTGGAGCTGTCCTCCAACCTGGCTGGTTCTGTGGTTCCAAGTGACAAAGCTGCCCCAGGTTCAGGTTGGACATCAGAAGAAACTTCCTGGCTGGAAGAGTTCTCAAAGGCTAGGAAAGGCTGCTCAGGGAGGAGGTTGGATGCCCAGCCCTGGAGGGGCTCCAGAGGTGTGGTGCCTTAGCAGAGTCAGTGGTTGGACTCAGTGACCTGCAGCTCCTTTTCCAACCAAAACCATGACTCTAACCCAGGATCCTCCTGCTTACTGGGGTGCTCCAAGGCTTCACCACACCAGCAAAGCAACCAAGGCCTTGCCCCCATGGCAGCAGTTCAGACACTGATGCTGTGGAACCAGCTCAGCTCAGCCTTTCCTGCAGACACTCGCTCAGAACAGAGCTAAACTCAGCTGAATGCACTTCCAGTGTGAACTCAGCTAAAGCAGAGCAGAGCTGCAGGACACTGCTGCACAAAGAGCTGCTGAGGCTGTAACAGTGAGCCAGATTCAGTCACTGCACCACTGTGGCTGGAGAAGACCTCTGGGACCACTGAGTCCAACCAGCAGCTAACTCTCCCAGGACCACTGCTGCACCACAACCTTCAGCACCATATCCCAGGTGGCTTTTAAAGACATCTGAGGATGGGGATCACAGAATTGTTTGGGCTGGAAGAGACCTCTAAGACCACTCAATGCAACCAGCAACCCAACCCTGCCATGGCCACCAAACCATGGCCCAGCTGCCATGGCCACAGCTTTCTTGCACAGCTCCAGGGATGGGCACTCCACTCCTGTGCCAGTGCCTGGAAACCCTTTAAGTGAAAACTCTTTTTCTCCTCTCCAACTTAACCCTCCTCTGGCACAATCCCAGGCCTTTTCCTCTCCTCCTTTCACCTGATCCTAGGGAGCAGAACCCAACCCCCACCTCACTCCAGCCTCCTTTCAGGGAGCTGCAGAGAGCTGATCTGTGAGTCCTGACATTGCTGATCCCTTTCTTTTGACTCCTCACATCCCTTCCTTTCCAACTCTTTGTTCCTGTTTTCAGGTCCCAGTTCCTCAAGTCCCAACATCCCAGGCAGATGAAGGCACTCCAGCAGCCTCACTAATCCTTCCTCTCCCTCTGCTTCTCCAAACTGCAGTTGCATAACAGCATCCTCAGACACACTCTGCCTCGGTGGCAAACATCTCTCTGCTCTCTCCAGGATTACACTTTTCAATTCACCATAAACCATTAAAAAAACCACAACCCCCTCAAAAAAAAAAACACAATATCCCCAAACCCACAACTCCCCCAATACCCACAACCCCCTAAAAATCACAACAACCCAACCCCCTCAAAAAATACAACCCCCCCCAAAACTCCCTCAGCTCTCTCAAACCTGCTCCAAACCCAAAACCAACAACCCCAATACCCCAAATCCCCCCAAAAGCTTGGCTCCTTCTCCTCACCCAGAGGAGGGAGGTGGGAAAACTAACACAGAGTGGGATCTATAGAATGGTAAGGTTGGAAGGCAGGGACACCTCCTCAGGTCACTCAAGGACTCATCCA